>VYXB01001651.1:0-81219 GCA_013397135.1 Pachyramphus minor
CTGGAGCCAGCTATCATTGGCTCGACTGGACAGGGGAAACTTCTGGTAGCTTCTAACAAAAGCCACCCCTGTATCCACACCTCTACTCCGCTACCAAAATAGAGCCACAGAAACCCACTACATGGGCTAACACTAGCTTTTCAAAATTCAGTGTTCTGCAAAATTCTTCATACTTGTACATGTGCAGAAGGTGGGAAGACAAAAAACCTAAACCTTATACTGAGGACAATAAAGCCAAAAAATTGTGATCCTGCAGCAAAACCTCTAATTTTTGTTTATCCAAAGGGAAGTCATGAAACTTTCTAGAAAACTTCTTTTCTGGCCCTAAGTTGCACATATTTTCTTCATCTAAATCTCAAAGTTAGAAAAACAGAAGAAAAAGTTAAATCAGATGTCTCAGGGTAGTCTCAGTTGTAGAGCCATTACTGTGATTTATAATGGAACAAAAAACAAAAAGGCATTTGAAGTCAACCTATAAGCACTTGCACGTTGGTGGGTTTGGTCCATGTGCGCCTATTTATATTAGGAAATTAAGCATATATAAATATATAAATAAAACATATATATAGTACATAGTCACATTCACATAAGCCATAAAATTACATATATTTACAGAAATATTTGCAGCTTTGTTTTATACATTCAGGTCCACATTAAGAATTTAGTTATTTTGCTTCTGCCTTGTGAACTTCATCACCTTCCCAAGTAAGACTCTGGGATGAACTTGTACCTTATATGTTCCCAATCGTCAAAAATAAGAAAGAGGAAAATAATCTTCCAAGGAATTCTGCCAAGTCCATAAGAAAAGTTGAAACTTATCTCACTGAAGAGTAAATTACATGTTAGCAAAAATTAAGAGATCTTTTCTTCATGTAGAAAGACAGTACCTTGGTCTGGACCATAAATAAATTTGAAACTCATAGAACATCAGGCAGGGCCCAAACTGGGTGCCTGGTGGCTCTCTGTAGTATAAACTCATGCATAATTACTATTCTATTTGTCTCAGTTTAAGTTGGCAGAGTGATGAAAGTGAATGAATGAAGATATGACAATGCATATACCAGGTCACCTTAGAGGGTAAAAAGGTACAGTAGACTACATCCTGTTGGTATTGGTTTAGCTTCACTTGAAGATAGGTCACATGGTTAAAGCAATCCCAAAGATCTCACATTTATACAGGGCATATTACACAGTTCTGTGACTTCCAGGAGCTGGACATCCTTAATTTTCTTCTCCGAAGACTGAAAAACATTTCTTCGTCACTCCGTTATATAGTCTTCATAGATATGCAGCCCAGGTTCAGGCACACATTTTTAACTTGAGGCATTTGCCCTTTTGACAAGAGCAATCAAGTTTTGCAAGAGCAATCAAAAGTTTGGAGAAGGGGTTGTTTTCCTTCTGAAGAACACTTGCAAAAAAACAAACCTTAAGATACAGCAGCTTAAAGTGCCTCCATGAAGACCCATGGAGAAAAATTTTGCCATGAACCATTGATCATATAGCACTTTCAGTGATTTGCTGTGGAGTCATCTCTTGCTCCTCACCATTCTCTGTGGACACATTCAGAACCTCCTGTTGCTGATAAATATCTTGGACCAACATGATGTTTGTGCTCCTCCACTCTCTGTACTTCAACGCTGTCAACTTCGGGTCCTCTAGCAACTGGTTAATTGTGGCCAAGTCATGTTCCTTACACTAGGAAGAGAACAAGTGTTTATTTCCCACAGAAACTGTCAAGCTCACTGTCGATAACAAAAACACTCTCGGAACATTGGAGAACCATGTCACAAAGAAACGGCAAATTATCCACCCTTCTGGAAGCTTGTTCTCATTTTTAGAGCATAGGTCATCAAAGTTAAGCCTACTGGAAAAAATTCTTCCCAATTGATGGCAAGATATGATTTCATCTAGATTTTTTTATAGGATTCTTAGCAAAACTTCATGAGAGAAGATTCATGTGAAAATTACACATTGTTATTGCTGTCTCACAAGCTAGTACTCGCTAAAGCTAGACGCAACAGCATTTATTTCTGTAATTTCAACCATTTCTAACTTTCTCAAAAAATACTTATTCCATAGCCACATTATAAATGTCTCTTCTTGGGGAGCTAGACTGCAGTTTGTGCACTGGCAGTAGAGTGGCTAGAGCACATGTGGCTGCCATCTACCACCAGCTAATAAATCTACCACCACTAATAAATCTGGTGTCTACTTTTAGGCAAGAGCAGCTCAGACCATATATTGCAGGCACCCTGGTTCTCTTGCAAGACATAAAGCAGTCACTGATATAGGGACACTGAGGCACTGTATGTCACAGAATTACAAAATGGTTGAGATTGGAATGAACCTCTACAAGTCATTTGGTCTAACCCCCTTCCTCAAGCAGCACCACCTACAGTAGGCTGCCTAGGACCATGTCCAGGTGACTTTGAATGCCTCCAAGGATGGACACTCAACAGCCTCTCTGGACAGCCTGTGCCAGTGCTCAGTCAACCTCACAGAAAAAAGAGTTTCTTGATATCCAGAGAAAACTTCCTGTGTTTCAGTTTGAACCCATCACTTCTGACCCTGTCACTGGGCACCACTGAAAATAGCCTGGCTATGTCTTCATTACACCTCCTTTTCACATATTGATGTTCCTTGATGTCCTCACATGCTGTGACATTATGAACCACTTTGTTTTTCCGGCCCTTTTGGCCTATCCATGCAGGACAGAGAAGCCCACAGGATAGAGAAACCCAAGTTAGCAGCTACAATTTCTTCATGGAGGCACCATGCTGCAATAACAAACCTTAACTGCTTTTTCTTGGCTCCATTGCTCCAGTCTGTGTGTGAAAGCAATGGAATAGTTCTAGCCAACTTCTGCTGCCACCAGTTCATCACACGTGAGGATACTCTGTGCGGGTGTCTGCCTTGAAAACAACTTGAAAATACTCCCACACATTAATTTCACTTTCTAGTAGTAGAAATCAATTGTTTATACATCCATATTTCACTATTGCTGTAATGAATACTGTAATTTCAACTGCTCTAATCTCTTTGATGGCTTAGCTGCTTTTGAAACACAAAAGCTTGTTTGACTGTTCAGTGCCAGCCCTTGTAAAAAGACTTCTGGCATTGATGCAGAGATATGTGCTGTTAGCCTGAGAGAAGAACAGCAAAGATAAGGAAGAAGAAGGGAGAGAAGAGTATTTCCACTAGACAAACTTGGTGGCAAAAAGTCATGCCATGGAATTTTTCCTGTAGCACTAAATCTATTTCCCACATTCACTGTGATGTATTTGCACATAGCTTCCCTCTCTTCCAAAGCATCCAAAGCATGTTTTGTTAATGATATATTGTGGCAGCAACATTAATCTTTTGTTATAGATGTGGAGTCAGAGGTCAAAAATTAAAGTTGCCCTGAAACTTGCATAAATCACTTCTCAAACTAATAGGGTTTTAATTTAAGCAAAGTATATATGGAACAGAAGCAAAAAAAAATACTGATTTTAACTTTCCAGTAGATCATTTCCACTTATCTTCAGTCTCTACTATATGTTAAGAAAATTGACTTTAAAAGTACATAATTCCACTGATGTAAAGAATATGGCACTTTCCCATGGCAGGCATTTGCCTTTCAGACAGGGTAACTTACACACTGCTGTGTACAGAACTCTGTTCCTGTCTCCTGTCTATGCTACATCTCCAGTTTCTTAGTTTGAAGAAAGCAAAAAGCAAAAACAAACAAACAAATAAAACCCAACAAAACAAACAAAAAAAAACCCCAACACATTATGACCACTCCACAAAGGATTTTTCCATATTAAATACAAGTGTTAGACAAGGCTTAGTTTATAAGCACTGTTAATCACAACTTATACATACTCCCATGCTAAATCAATGCACAGTTGTCCTCCTTGCTCATGTATGGCAGTAAGGTTTCCATTTAACTCCATACTGATGAAAGTGATTGTCCCACAAAATACAACCCCATTTTTTACTAACTGGTTCTTAGATTTATTTGCAGAAAGGTTCTGTATTTAGCTTCCTATAATATATAGGCATATTTTTTAACTTTCTGTTATGTGATGGGCTCACTTTATTGCTGATACAAATAAATACTGCTACAGTCACTGCCATATCACTGAAGACTCTCTGATACTGAGGAGAGACTTCACCAGGTCTCATATAGAGCCAGAGAGAATGCCTAAATTCCCAATTGCCTTTTCATTTGTGTCCTTCAGGAATTTCAACACAAGCTGAGGTGCCAAAGCCAAGCCTCCCACTGCAACTACTAATCAAATCAATGATTGTGCTGCTAGGATAAGTTTTTAGAATCACACAATCATAGGACTGTTAAGGTTGGAAAAGACCTCTAGGATCATCAAGACCAACCATTTTACATGCATTTCTCAGCTTACAATGCTTGAAGTCAAATACATTCATGTGAAACATGATACTCAATTCCTGCTCCTAATGCATACAAAAAGAAACAAGTAAAGCCCCAGGTTTGCATTCATTCTTTCCTCTTCTTATAATATAAATGCTATGGTTAAGACTTCTGTTTCCCTCAGTACCATTCAGAAGTAGGCTTTGAAATCCCGTGACATTTGATGCTGGCGAGTAAATAGCATCATAAATCCCCATATTCCAAACAGATTTACTAGCCCTTTCATGGAATGTCTCCTGAACCCCTACACCCTCCAGTTTGAGATATATTTCCAAGTTAAAAGCAGGATGCTTTTGTTATTAAAAATATTTTAGTTACAGGAGGTCTTTACAATAGCTTTGGCACATCCTGTACATTCTCTAATAATCACATAAGGAAAACTTTTTTTGGCTCAGGGTCATTTTCATGTCCTTTATCATCAACATACTTTGTCTGCTTTTCCTTTTTTAAGGCTCCCCTGTTTAGTGCATTCAGCTGATTTTGCAAGTTTTCCAGCTAGCTAAGAGAAGCTTTCTTTATTAAATTTTCCAAATAGGCTGGAAATTCTGCAAGCAGAGTCCCTGCTGAACTATTGCCTCTGCTTCCAGTTCAAATTGAACAACATAACACAGATCAGCAAACACAATGGAGCAGGAAAAAAAAAATCAAACCCCAAATTCTCTGGGGCTTTCAGTAAATATGTAATTAGAGTTTGGCTGAAGTCTATGCTACTTTTTTTTTCAGCCAAACTGTTTCTTTCTCTTAGGCTTTTCCTTGACCAGCTCTGCAAACTCACCTTTAATGTGCTGTTCAGCATTCGAATTTTGTGGAGTTTCTCATTAATGGAGGGGTTTTTGCTGCGTTTGATAAATGACTTCCTAAGTTCCTTCTTTGTTGACAGACGACGATCACCAATGGGAGACAGGCTTGCTTGTTCTAATGACTTATAAAGTCGCTCCATCTCATCATCATCACATTTTTCCTGGTCTGCAAAGAAAATAGTAAATTGGGTATGAGAACATGAATGTGGCAGCAGATAGCAGAAATGTTGTGTTGAACCACCAGGAAGACTCCTAGCCAAGTCAAAAAGTAATGGTACTAGAGTTAAAACCAAGGGCAATTTTAGGGTAATTTCTAGGGTAATAATGCATATCAGAAAGACATAATTCCAAACTCAAAAGTTTTTAAGAATCAGGTAACAATCCGAACAGATATGAGCCTGTATCTCCACTAATAGAGTGCTTCTTAAATGCTCTGAATATACCACAGACTTTGAACAACTTACAAACATAGGAATTCTGTGTTTGAATGAAACCAGCTTTGATAGCATCTACACCCATTCACCCTCCTCTACATGTTACACACAGTGAATTACATTTCTGCCTAACAACTCACAGGCCAAATTTATTTGGTGTGACAATTCATCATCAGGTTTTGGTAATTATTGAAATTAGGGTTTAAAAAAAAAAAACAATTAAAGGAAACATAGTAACATTTCAGGGGCCTCAAGAGAAAGTCCTTAGAAAACAGATTAAATCAAGAATTCTTAGGGCATCTAATGCCTAGCCCCTGAATTTCACAGATTGCAGCAGAGAATTTGCTTATAGTGCCTCACAACAAAACCTTTATTATCTCCACCTTAATTTTTCTGATGGCTCCCAAGCTGCAGGATCGTCTTCCATGACAGTGAGGACATGAAAGGAAAAGCAAGAGCTGAGAATAACGTAAAATAAGATGAAGCAAAGACATTTCTCAGAAAAAGACAACTTAAAAATGAACAGAGACCAAAAATGTACCAGGCATATGTATGGGCATTTTAGAAGAAGGCCATTTTCAGCAACAGACCACGCAACTCACTTCTTGTCTTTCAGCCCACACTGCAAGCTTTTCTACTTCAGTGATTGCTAAAGGCAATCTTAGAGTTATCACTGTTTTCAGGGTGCTAATGTACCCATCAAGATCCACTGGAATAACATTTGGTTTTATTTCACTGGGGGTAGTAGTATTGGTTCTTCCCAACTGCACTCCTCCATGTGCCTAGCGAACCAGCTGGGCACTTTTTTCTTTCAATGAAATTTTAAAAATGTACTTTTCTAAATCATCTTCAATCAGCAAATATTTTCTGAACTAAAGGAAGAAGTCTTTTTGCTCACTCATGCTGCAGCCAAAAAGATTTCTTCAACATGTCAGCACATTTAGGAGCCTTCTCCTTATCTTTTCCATGTTTTATAAAGTACACCATCCTTCTATACCCCTGTTCTTTCTAAACATTTAGGTTACAAAAAAGGTTTATGATAGGTTACAAATATTTGCCTTCACTGTGTTGCTGGCCTATTCTTCGCTACTGTGTGGTTATAAAAAGACTACTGTGATTTGACAAGAACTAAATATAACTTCCAACACTGGTACATTGCTGGAGGAGGAAAAGGGGAACTGTTGTATATTTAACAAGCTGCAGGAAACAGAAAAAAATGGAAGTGTAAGGCATAATACACGGCAGTAGTATTTCCTGAAAACGGTCTGCTAATACCATGAGGCTCATAATTATAACTAGTTTCCTGCCTACTTTCTTGAGGTGAAGAAGCTGTTTGTTTCCTTAGCCAGCTCCTGAACAGGACTGGCTCAACTCTACTGTAGACATCATCCATCAGGACTGTACACACTAACATTTTGAGAGATAAATTGACCTTTATCAGCCATCCAAGAAAAAGTGTATAAGAAGAAAAAAAAAGAAAGGCTTCAATCCTGTCCAGCAACTTCTAAATATAGTCAATCCATGAGGGACATAAGGTTCCTTCTCCAATACTTTTTGAGGCTAACTCATGACATTCCTCAGTGTCTTAAAAAGGATACAAAGCATGAGAAAGCACCCTCAAAGAACATTCTTCTTCCATGCTAAATACTCTGATATCTTTTCAAACTTGTGTGTGACTGTAAGGAGGACAGTAATACTCAGCACTCGATAAAAATGGAGCCAAAGTCAGAAAAGCCCAGCGAAAGGCTCCCCAGATGGTGCACTTGACCAGCAATGTGCACTCATCTCCTGCAGTCTTTCAACACTGTGAGCTTAAACTCCTCTCTTATATCTTATTCTTCCACCATTCTCATCCCCCAAAGGATTAACCAGAATCAGGTAATTTCAAAAGGAAGGAATTTACCAGATTCTTCAGATCAGGGGGATAAAGAAAGTGAATTACATAGAATTTCAGCAAAATGTTGCACAACGAGGGTGAGTGAAACTTAGAGGGTGTGTAGAGCGAAGTATGAATTATATAGTACTTTTGTCTCCATCTTTGATGAACTTCAACCACAGTTAAACAGCAACAAATTCATATCTTAATATTGTGCTTTTGCACAGAAGATACTGTTGCTATTGACAGAGTATGTCTGCCAAAAAATGTCTATAAGTTGAGGCCAGACTGTCTGTTACCTATCTGAAATTTTACATTCAGAGTCCTGAGTTCCGCTGAGCCAAGTTCAGAAAGAAGAATCCCACATTTTGCAGGCTTGATGCTGCCACTGAATGCACTAGATTGATGTTGTAAATCTGAGAGGGGGAGAGGTAATGGAGGAAGGGCAAAGGCTTTATGTTTAGTGTTCAATCAACAAGTCCAATAAAATGATTTGTGATAAGAAAATATATTTCTCCTCACTTACACAATGGTGCATTACAGTATTTCACAAGCCTCTTAACACCACAAAATTAAACTAAGAAAGCACTACTCGTAGTTACTTGCTTGCTTTTCCCACAAAACACCTGAGAGAAAATTAAGGTTGGATAATAGGAATAAAGCAACATGACTCAGGGATTAAGCACAGGCTTGAGTTTTTCTCTAGATTCAAGTATTCCCAGCACATTTTCCCCGAACTTGATATTGTTTGCACCTGGAGTTGGAGTACTGACCTGCGAAGGAGCAAGTCTCTAACAGAGGCATAGGCATTCACCAGTTATGTATTTTTAGGCTGCAGTGACTTTGATTCTTCATGAGAAAAAAACCTGTGGTGTCTAGACCATACTACTGAATTATTACAAAATATTTGCTTTCCATCAGAAATTAAAAATACATTTAAAAAGCACAAAGTGACATAAGATCACATCCTGGAATAAAAATGAACAGATTGTCTGTGTCAGCCTCACAAAGACAAATATACCACCCCTACTCTGAGCTTTTTTTAAATTCTGAGGGTTTATAATGATTCCACTGGCAAAAAATCTTAATATGATGGACAGGTTGGGCCCCTCTAGTATTGCTCTGGAATGAGTCTTTCCAGCTGGGTCACAGAGCTAACAGCAGACACATTTAAAATCACTTCAGAATAAAATACTGCAAGTTATCTCTTCCACCAGCCACTCTTCAAGCTAAACACTTTCTCTCTCAGTCGTGCAAGTTAGGAAACTGAAATGCTACTACAGCACTTCTTTATCTCATCCTATTTTAAAGATAAAATACATTCATTTTTCTCTCAGGGCCAACCAAAGGATTAGTCGTAAGGAAGAAATGACCACGTTGGAAGGATATTACATACTGTGAGCATTTATGATTGTGTACATGCAATCAGGGGGAACACTCAAACTCTGCGCTTTACCCTTCACTCAAGCCTCATAGCCTGAGGTGAAGGCTGTGGATGTGGTCTATCTGAACTTCAGCAAAGCCTTTGACACTGTCTCCCACAACATGCTCCTGGCAAAGCTGGCAGCCCACGGCTTGGACAGGGGCACTCTGTGCTGGGTTAGGAACTGGCTGGAGGGCCGGGCCCAGAGAGTGCTGGTGAACAGGGCTGCGTCCGGCTGGCAGCCGGTCACTAGTGGTGTCCCTCAGGGATTAGTGTTGGGTCCAGTCCTGTTTAAGATCTTTACTGATGATTTAGATGAGGGGATTGAGTCCATCATTACTAAATTTGCAGATGACACCAAGTTGGGGGAGACTGTCAATCTGCTGGAAGGCAGGAGGGCTCCGCCAAGGGACATGGACAGACTGGATAGATGGGCTGAATCCAGTGGTATGGGGTTCAACAAGGCCAAGTGCTGGGTCCTACAACAGCACAACAACCCTATTCAGCACTACAAGCTGGGGACAGAGTGGCTGGAGAGCAGCCAGGCAGAAAGGGACCAGGGGTGGTAGTGATTGACAGGAAGTTCAACATGAGCCAGCAGTGTGCCCAGGTGGCCAAGAAGGCCAATGGCATCCTGGTCTCGATCAGGAACATTGTGGCCAGCAGGACCAGAGAAGTGATTCTTCCCTTGGCACTGTACTCAGCACTGGCGAGGCCACACCTTGAGACCTGTGTCCAGTTCTGGGCCCCTCAGTTTAGAAAGTATGTTGTGGTGCTGAAGCACATCCAGAAAAGGCCAATGAGGCTGGTGAAGGGTCTGCAGCACAAGTCCTATGAGGATTGGCTAAGGGAGCTGGCACTGTTTGGCCTGGAGGAGGTCCAAGGGAGACCTTATCGTTCCCTACAAACTTCCTGAAAGGAGGTTGTGGCCAGGTGGGCATCGGTCTCTTCTCCCAGGCACCAGCAATAGGATAAGAGGGGACAGTCTTAAGCTGCACCAGGGAAGGTTTAGGTTGGATATTAGGAAGAAGTTCTACACAGAAAGAGTGATTGGGCGTTGGAATGGGCTGCCCAGGGAGGTGGTGGAGTCACCGTCCCTGGAGGTGTTTAAGGAAAGACTGGATGTGGCACTTAGTGCCGTGGTCTAGTTGAAAAGGTGATGTTATGTATAGGCTGGACACGATGATCTCAGAAGTCTTTTTGAACCTGGTTGATTCTGTGATTCTTAACCAGTGCTGACCTGAGGAAAAGGGAAGTTCTACACTGAAGTAGTTTCACATTGAAGAGAAAGCAGCCTTCCATGTTGGGCTAGTAGTAGTAGTATTTCAGGCAAGGCACAACTCCTGACAAATTCTGATTCAGGGGAAGTAAAACACAACTTTGTGGCTTGATGCCACTTATCTGGAATTTCTGTCTAAACAACAGGAGATATCACAGACAAGAACAAGCTGCCAGAGGTTCAGCATGTCTGCTCTTCATCTCCTCAATTTTCAGCTTCCATCCTCCTGCTGGCCAACTTGCCACAGGTTGGAGACATTAAGGTATTAAGACTCCCCACCTCGGAGCAGCAATACAGGAGCCTGTCTGAAATATCAACTTTAATTCTCTTTAAGCCTACAAAAGTGAAACTATCCAGAACTTTTCAAAAAGCAGCTGTGAAAAATAAAGCTGACTGTTTCCCAGTGGTAAAGATACAGAAATTAGAAATGTTCGGCAGAAAGAACATTTTTCATTGAAAACCACCTCCAAGAGAACATATCTTACTAAATCTAGTCTGAAATGTAAATATTTGTTCTCCTATTCAGTAACTGAGATCTCACAGATCCCCAGTTGCGTATTAATCCCAGGGGAAAAAAAAAATCTGCTTCTTCCTCCTGTCCTTGCTACTCTTATGAGTTTCTTGTAGCTTTGCCAGTGCCTCTATTTCTTGTTCTGTCAAATTTTTTTATGCCAATGGAACAACACACAACCCAGCTGAGGAGAACAGAGGAAAAAAGTAATAAACCACTTTTGCTCTTATCTACCTACCTACCCAGTCCCTTTTCAATAGGGATATGATGTCACCTCAGGGAAATCACATTTCCCACATAACTACAGAACAGAAAATACAGGAAAAAATTTAATTAGGTGAGCATAGCTTATGCAAATTCCTCACTGGTAAACGCAGAACTAAAGGTAGGAGAGATTGGAAGAAAATAACAGGAAAAGTACATTACCACCAACAGTTAGATGCTCTTGTCTATAACAGTATAACAGACTCAGAAGTGACGAATAGAATTTTAATAAATGGCCTGAACTGGAAACAAAACAAATAAGTATCTCTTTTTCAGAGAGTTCAGAAAACTGTAGCACAATAATTTTCACTGTTATTTCTAAATCTTTTTTAATGAGAAACAAAATAATTATTCAAACACTGTTGTTTCTCTATGCAGTTGTTCTCACGACAGGCATACCTCAGCCATGATCTAGCCATTTTCTGTAACTTTTGCAGAAGGAAAAAGGGGGCTAGAGCAGACCAGAGGATCTGTTCTGGCTATTATTGGCACAGGCAGACTCCAGGGGGAAAGAGGATGTCAGTTCTGAGAACAGAAGGAATTTAATGCATCCAGCTCCTATTTAACCAGCTCCTTCCCACAATACCAATCCAGATAAAATTCAAATGGTATTTGTAAAGGTGTCCAGGTTTCTGAAAATATTGGCACACACCAGATCTTCTACCAGCTGCTGTGAGCTAAGGTAAAATAAACCAGAAGCGTTAAAATAAGAATTCCTTGCCAAGATATATTAACTTGATATGATCATAAACCCCACAGAAAATGCAAGGAAGAAGGGTTCTTATTGCTATACTAGAAAATCCCTAAACAAATACAAACAGACCTTCCTATTATCTTATAGTAATCTTTTGGTTCCTGTGGCTTCCTTTCATTATCACATTGTTTGATGATAATGGTGGTGGTTCTTAGATACTTTTTGTTCTAGTGACTGCCAGAAGAAATACAAAGGATAGCCCAGCCATCCCAGAGGAAGCAAGGCCAGCTTTCGGATACAGAGCCTATATGCAGTCAGTTTGTATTCTCAACTGTTTCTTGTTTATCTTTCAGTTTCTTTGTGTCACAGATAACTTAGAATCCTTTGTCACAGTGCATGTAGCAAGCCTCAACACCAAAATATTAAATATTCCAAAAAAGTAAATAGAACCATAATGCTGACCACATTTCAAAAGAGAAAACTGATCAACTCCCCTTCTTACTACTTGTATATCACTCTCTGGTATGAAAAGTCTCCCCAGTGCTGAGAGTTAAGGCTGAGAATGTTCATAACACCACTGAGAGTGGTATTTTAAAAAATATCACATTATAGCTCCTTGCACCAGATATTCACAGTTGCTTAGTAGAGTTCATTATATAATTTTTGTTGAAAAAATAATCCATTATCATTTAGCTGAATCTGAGGTTTCTCTTACAGAGTTTCATCCATCTGTCTCTGCAAACCTTTTCTTTTGTTGTGTAACTCATCACTAAAGTTTCTTCACTATTTTTTCACTTTTTCATGGTAAGCTCTTCCCACAAAACCACAGCTACTCTTTCTTCCTTCTAGGTAACGATTTTTCTTAGGTTGGACTCCATTTCTGACTCTGGCCAACAAAAGTGCTCTTTAGTTCTTGAAAACTTTCGCCTCAGCTCTAGGTTCTCATCAGCTACTATCAAAAATGGTGTTTTACCCTGTAGAATGTGGCCAGAAACCAGACTGTGTGACAGGTTATTTTAATCTTCACAAGGAGAAGGAGAGCATGGACACACCTCTAGGTTCTGTGGGAAATTGGATTAAGGACAACACAGCTGCTCCAGTGACAGCATCTTTACACACAGGGAACAAGTGCTTTCAGGATAAATGCTGCCAGAAGACAGACTTGTCTCCTCCTGGATGCTGTCTCATTACTCTGAAACACATCAGAAATGCACTATTCAGAAGCTCCATAAAGCAAGTATTATGGGCTGCACTGAGGTATGTCTTATTTCAGATAAATCAGATAACATGCAGTTCTTAGCAGTTTTTGTAAATCATGAGATTTTGTAGACATTTTACCCCACGACTTGAATTCATTTCACAGTATTTGTGCACATCCTTATCAACTAGCTGGAATGGTAAATTCTTAGGGGGTAAGTCTTAGAAACAGAGTTGCATCCTTTTTGATAACTTTCACTTGGAACTGAATTGTTATTTTACATTAATTCTTTTTTTTTTTTCCTACCTCATTCTCAGAAAGAAGTAGCTTAACCTCCTTGCAAATTCTTTCCTAAATTTTTTCAGTAGCCATTGCAGGGGAGGGCTACACACACCAACACTCTCCATACCCTCTCCATAATATGCAGACTGACAAAGAAAAGAAAAACCTGTGTATGGTGTACGTCTGACTTGCTCAACAATGGGTTATGATGCAGACAATAACTACTGAGATTATACAGTTTCCATAGTGACTGTCTCAGTGAAATTATCTATTTCTGGAATTCCGTCAGCGATCACCAGTGTAGTTAGGATGGTTCTGTGTTCTGCCATCAGGGTTGCCTATCAGCTAAGCAGTGAGCAACAGAAGAATTAATTTCCCCAGGAAAAATCTTAGAAAAATTAAACCACCTTGCAAGCTATAGAAATATACCAAAATGTACCTTGATTTACCTTTTAATCCCATTTTTTTGAGGCGATATCCTTAAGCTTATTAAACTATACTTCAAATGATTATGAATGTGTCATGCTAATTTTATGACCACCCATAGAAGTACCTTACAACTACCTGGAAAAAGTTACCCTTACGGTTATGATGGAAAACATTAACTTACATGTTGTTGCTGCATTGCTCAGAGTACCAGAGTAGCATATTCTAAAAAAGAGTTCAGATTTCTGAAAGGCAACCACTGAATCTTGTTCAACAGAATCTAAAGCCACTATGCCATATGTGACCCACATTCCAACAATCTATATGAATGTCCCTGATACTGTTTTCCAAGGCATTACTATGTCAAATTAAACCCAGAAGATAAAATTTTTAAAAAAAAGAAAAAAAAAAAGCACATCACACCTGTATTTACTATGTCTTTGTGACATTTTCATCAGGGAACCCTTTTCTGCTAGCCCCAGCCTTTTCACAACTTGCAAAAACAGAACTTAGGAAAACCGGATTCCACAATAACTCTCTCAAAGCATAGCACTCTTTTCCACCACACAGAAGTAGGACATATGCTCAATCTGGGTTTTAATTCCTACTGATCTTCATTGCTACTGAATTTTCTAGCAGAGTACACTAGAAGGCAGATTATGAAGCTGACCACAAAACACTTTTTTGTTCTCTTTTGTTAAAAGCTGTACTTTGTTCAATTTCCTTTTTTTTTTTTGTAAAATCGAAAAAGCAAATAACAAAATAAAGGGGTTTTAACTGATGATATATGTAAAACAATAGGGAGACTGACAATATAACTAACGTGCCCTGTACTATCATTTTTTAACCAGTGTTATGTTCACCTACAGAGAAATTCCCTGAGTTCCCAATGACTTCAGTGCTGTTTCTTTCCACCTTTGCATTACCTTCAGCCTAAGATTTTAGATACACCTTTGTTTTGCTTTATGCTGAGACAACTCTGCTCTTTCAGCAACAAATTACCCATAAGGGGTCGGTCCTTACAAGGATTTGGAATCATGGGAAGAAAGGATGCACAAGAACGTTGTTTCTTCCTTACTCATTACCTCTCTAAGCCAAATAATTGTATGCCATGAACACTGCCTAGGCTTCAACTGCTTTTAATGCAGAATGAAGAGGCTTTGCTCAAAAGGCAGGAGATATTGCCTTGCTACCCAGGACAGTTATGAACAGTATCAATTACAAAATTCTGGAACTATGCCAACTTTTTAATTTCATTTCAGTAGGAGGATACCTATGCAGAAACCTATTTGCTTAGACAAAATCCAGTCTAATGGACTTTCTGATTAAGGATGGCAGTTGTTTTCTCTTGATTACAATGAAGCTTAATGAAAAAAATAGGATGCATGTACTTCAAGTAAATACAACTATTATTTTATTTTTAAAATTATATTGATCTAACCACATGTTCCATTTTGCTTAGAGTGTCTGTTCTGTGACACACTCTTAACATTGTGATTCAATCCTAAATAATAAAAGATATCTGCATTGAAATAAAGGCAGTTAATATAACTATATCTCTGTTAGATTTATATACAGAAGCTACGATCTAACATACAGGTAAAATTTGAGAAAAGTTGTAAAGATACCTACCAACTAGATACTAGGTTCTATATTTAATGTGCAATAAAGTAAATGCTTGTTAAAAATGATGTGCCACTGGAAAACTCTTCAGTGAAGAACATAAAGGAAAGAAAGGAAAAGGAAGTTGAGGAAACCCCTGAACTCTCGTATTGTTTGGCTCTGCAGCAAAAGTCTCACCTCTCATTAGCTCACCTTTGGCTAGTGATCTCTGTCCTGTTGCATCTGGCACTGCTAGACAATGTGCATTTGCACTTAAGTAAGAGTTTTGGGATCCACCATTGTGTTGGGAAAGCTGGACTTCCTGGCTTTCTGCTGCTTCTCCACAGACTGCTTCTGGCAGCTCATCAGAATGAATCTGTACACAGAAAGTTAAAGGCTGATCACCGTCTTCTGTGGCAGAGCTGTTAACTAGGTCAAGCCAGGACTGCCTCTCGGAATAAACCACTTTGGACGCCAAGGAAGATGATGACTCTTGCGAGTTGAGAGTGCTTTCAGTAGATGAGAGAGAACAAGATGCTTCACTTGACAGAGTCGAGGTGAAAGATGACTTCTGCTGATCCTGTTTCTAGAAACAAAAAGCAGAGGGGCAAAAAAAAAGAAAAAATATTTACAAGTCATTCTTGTCCCTAGGTTCTACATGTTATAGGTATACAGCTGAAATGCTAAATGACCAAAAATTGTTAATTATCCATTCAAACAAGCCTGAGGTATGGCAGCCAATCTCCTTCAGAGCAGTATCTTCACAAACTAAGCCACAAGGAGGCCAGAGGCAAAAGAGATACAAACCTGACAATGTCTAGAAATAAAAGACCAAGGAAAAGTTGTGTGTTGAATGCCACTTTCCATGCTAGTCTCACACTCACCATCACTCTTTAATTTGTCTTCACTTTGCTGGTCTAATCAAGAGTGCAGAAATGAAACTCCAAATTAGCCATTGAACGTGAAGTTTTCTTGAAGCATTCAACAATTCCACCAATGCAATCAGTACAGATTATTGTCACCGAGCACTGAAGTACGCAGAAGTACAGTAAAAATGTATTTTACCTGGTCCATCTATGGGACAATCATTCACCAAGGCAAGAAGGCTGATAGGTAATATGATGGCAAGTTAATGGTAGAAAGAAAAAACAGATCATTACAGGACAAAGGGCAGGAAATGGGGAATAGTACAAGATTTGTGCTGCTTGTTCACGTGCTAAGATTCGCCCTTCAGCACGTGAATCTGGAAAAGGATCCAAATTTCATGAGAAACACATCAGAAATCATTAAGACGTCCTAAGACCCTCAATAATCAATAGGCCCCCACTTGTTACCCTGCCTTAACAGAAACCAGAGAGGTCTCAGAGACATCTAACAGTCATTGTTATTAGTTAGGAGTTGAATGACAGAGGGTGTGCTACATGCACAATTCCATGTAAAGGAAGGTTGAGAGAAAGAACAAAGTTTTGAGAAGTATTTAGCTTCTTAGTCAAGTGATTAGGTTTTTGTCTACACTAGATATTTACATTGATTGGTTAGTACTATTATCTGGTCACCAAAAAACAACTCACACACAAAGAATTATCACTAGTCTCCTTCTTACTCACCAAACATCACTGAAGAGATTAGCTAACAGAGTCAAACACCCAAGTAATACATATAAAACACACAAATATGCATACGAATACCCAGAACAGAATCAATTAACAGTGATAAATAAAGTAATGGAAGAGGAGGAAAGACAAAGCCTTATAGTGAAGCTCTTAGCAGAAACTATCAGAAATTTTGATGAGATCGTCATGATATGAAAACCAGATTTCTTGCTCCTGCAGAAATTTACTGCTTCTGAAGTCATCTGCTACTGGCCAATGCCAGTATCAAAATACCAGACTTGATAGACCACAATTCTGGCAAGTGTTTGTTCTCAATATATATGTAGAATAGATCCGTGCAAGGATTAAAACAGATGATAACTAGACAAGGTATTGGAAATTACTGAGAAGGTGTTGCTAGGGAAACCTAGACAAGCTGCAAACACAATAAAGGGAGTAGTCTGGAATACCTATTTATAATCTGGTGAATCAGAAATAAGATTTATTCATCTAAACCAAACCAAGAGTGACAATTTTTTTGATTATATAAAGTTCTGCAATACAGTGTTGTATACTGTAATATACACTTCCTTATTACACTAAAAACACAATAAAGTATATTTGCCTTCCCGTGCTTCTAATATAGCTGCATCATATAACTACTACTCAATTCAGAAGATGAGGAAGACCAACATCGGACTGTGGGTACCAATTGTTTACAACAGTTTCTTCACTTTTGTAAATTTTCAAAGCCATTCATGGTATCATAGAATTGTCAAGGTTGAAAGAGACCTTTAAGATCATCCAGTCCAACCATCAACACAGTACTACCACTGCATTCCCTAAATCACATCACCCAGCACCAGATCCAGGTACCTCTTAAACACTTCCAGGGGTTGTGACTCCACACCTCCCTGGGTAACCTATTCCAATGCCTGACCTCTCTAACACTGACAAAAAAAAATTCTAATATCTAATCTGAATTCTCCCCTGTCTCACTTTAGGGCCATTTCATCTAGTCCCCTCACTACAGGTGCCATAGAAGAGGTAGGCCCCCAACTCAGTACAACCTCCTTTCAGGGAGTTGTAGAGAGCAATGAGGTTCCCCCTGAGCCTCCTCTTCTCCAGGCTAAACAACTCCAGCTCCTTCAGCTGTTCCTCAGAAGACTTAAGTTCTCTAGTCCTTAAACAATTCCTCCAAGACTTTCCCAAACATTGCAGGACCCAGACATCTATATTCCTCTTATGAGAAGTACAGCATTGTGTTTCAGGAGCATTTTTGTTTTTAAAATGGAAACCTTCACATATGCATCCTAAAGCAAAGGAAAGACAGATGCCATCATAAACTATATGGGTGAGTGCTAAAAATGCCCACAGGGAACACAGGTGATGTGAAACATTTCATTTAAGAGCAACTATCACAAAGACGAATTGTTGAAGTATTTGTAAAGTCAAGCAGATCAACTGAATGGTAAAAGCTCTTGCTTACATGGTGTGAATGGTCTAATTTCAATTGTTCAAAGCCAGCAAAGGAAGATGTTAGATCTCACCTCTATTTTTCTGGCATTTTTCCACACAAAAAAAAGCCTATTGAAATTAGAAGTGTGCTACACTGAGTGGAATGTATTTTTGTTTTCATTTTCATTGTGTGTTAAATAAAAAATGTGGGTGAGAACAAATGACTGCCAGAAGGTGTTTCTTTTTCTCTACATATGTGTTGTGTTTTGTTTTTTTTCTTTGGCATGACAAATGTTTACTTAACTTATTCGAGTGATTTCTCTGGAATTTTTGCAATCATCCATATAAAAATAAATATCCATTTGGGGATATTTTAAAAAGCAGATCATAAACATTCCACTAGAGATCAATGAGTCTCTAGACATTTTTTAGAGAAAAATTATGACCATTAAACAACGCAACTGTTTTTTGGGGATTGCTGTAATCTATTGTCTCAACACATCTGCTGATTTTTTAACTGTAAATCCATTCACACGTGGACATATTAATGCAGGTGGTCAGTTTAACTTTTGTGTATGTTAAAATTTACTTGTTCCTCACTTGCTTTTTTCTTCCACAGTACCCAAAAGTATGGATGAACATGGAAAGCTCATGAACACTATTTTTTTCAAGTTTCAAAATGGTTTGAGTCAGCAGAAAACAGAACAGCCAGTATAAACTTTATGCTAGAAGTACAGAAAAATGTTTACTGCTCTAAAATGTAACAGAGCATGCACCTGGGTGTCTATTAGTTTCCAGATTAATTTTCAGTCTGGAGTTGATTTCAAGAAGTTTGGAGGCCTTTCTGTGTAAGACAACATTTGCTTGATTTTCCAGAATGTCCATGCGTCCTAATTCCTATTTTGCAAAATGGCTTTGCACTCTGGAGGAAGAGGTGCAATTAAAAAAAAAGTAATAAAAAGAAATTAACTTTAGTCAATGCCTCTGGTGTTCTTGATGCTGGGCTGAGTTTCACTTCCAGTTGCAATTTGAGAACGTTAAATCAGGCCAACCAAAAGTGCTGCACCCACAGAGTATCAACCCGAATCCACCACAATACCATGTTTGGGACCTCACAGTTTGGTTCAAGAACTCTGCGACAAATAAACATGCAACAATCAGTATTTAACCAGCCTTCCCTGAGACACCCATGGGCTCTACTTCTATAATCGGGTTCCTAGTAGAAGCTGTGACTTCCCAATCCTCCCAGTGGTTTTCTTGCTCCAGCACTTGTCCAGAAGTGAAAGGGGCATTAAATCAGGTGTTTAGAAGAAGACTCTGACTTGCAGTCAAACAAAACTGCATTGGTACCCAACTGTTCCTACTCACTGTGTAAGCAAGCTGAGCACATGACAGACCCATGGCAACTGGAGCTTGTTCCAGTGGCCAATTCTGGGGTGAAAAGATGACAACTTTTCTCAGGAGACAGTAACCTTTGTCCACAGGGAAAGAGGTTTTAAGCTGGGGATAAGAAGGAACATCAGCTGGGAAAGGTAAAAGCTTTAGAGAAGATAATCTTTAAGGGAAGGCTTGAGAAAACTGGACCCCTCAACATTTGCACAATTGTCTGCACAATTTGCACATCCACTGCTAAAATGTGGAGGCCAGCACTCAAGAGAAGCATAAGGGAAGGAGACAACTGGAGATCACCCCTGCAGCAACAGACCAACAAGGAGCAAGAAGCCACAAAAACAGAAAACTGAAAAACAACACCTGTTTAAAGCTCATCATCTGGAAAAATGCGAGCATTCACTCAGAAGTGAGCAGACGGAAAAAACATCTACAGCCTTTTAAAGCAAGACACTGAGGTATAAAATTCAAAATGCTTTATTATTGAACCTTGGCCCAGAATTACTGTTGGAGACATAATACCAGAGTTCTTATTTTCTCTGATATTTATAGCCACTCAGCCAAATTTAACTTCTAGTTAATACATGCCATAAAGAATCACCCTCTACACAGCAGTGAACCCCCTGCACCCAACAAGTGCCAGGCAGGTTGTTTTAGGGTGATAAACATTACACAACTGTTTCAGGAGAGGAAGTGAAGACTGACTTATCTGACTGAAACAGAGGGGGGCAAGTGGGTGACAGTGTGACATATGCTGCCAGCTTTATGTGAGCTAATTAAAGATTGTCAGACAGGCAACTCTGTGCATGACATCTCCTTTTATTAATGCCTATCATCACACAAGTTTCTCTAGCTTATCTGTGTATTTTAGATTTGCTACTGCTTCATTGCCTCTGTGCCACATAGGAACCTGTACCACACCAGTGAGGCAGCAGACACTTCCATTCCATGAGATGCAAGGAGACTATTTAGTATATTACTGCACACCTCTAGATGTTAACTTTCAGCTCATGAAGGGAATGGCTTGAACTTAGGATTCATTATTTGGGCTGCATTACCACCCCAAACCAGATCACTCATTTCTAGACAAAGAATTAAGTAAATCTCCCATTTTAAAGCACATATAAGAGAGATGAGATCACCGGGAAAAGCAATGATATAGAAACAAGATGAATAGGACAATATGTGGCTAATAATTAGGTGAGTCAATTTGATCAGACACAAGGCTGCATAGCGCTTATTCTAATTTATGAAATGAAGTGAGACAGGAAGGAATATTCTACAATATGACAAATATGCTACACTTAGAAAGAAAAAGTGCATAGATTTTGGAAGGATGCCTATTTTCTTTTTTCATAGTCTATTTTTCAAAGGTAGAGGAAAAGAACAGATTTCATCGCTGTTAGAAGAGGCCTCTTTCCCTTCTCTTCATTGCCACAAAAGCAGCTTCAAATTCAGCAGTCTTAGAAAGCGCTCACTCAAATAAATAAATACAAAGCTGTTGGATGATGCAACCAGGGGCACAAAAAGAAAGAAGTTTCAGGATGGATTTAAAAGAAAAAAAGAGAATAGCATGAAAAAGTAGCTTATAGCAGTGTGTTGAAAATCTGATAAGAAAATATAAAGTGTGTATATGAGGTAGACACCTTTCTTTCTCCAGCAAGATAAATATGCCTGCATTGGAAAGGAGCTGATCTCTTACAGTGTGAATCTCCCTGCAGTGCAGGGTGAGATAACTGTGCTCTGCCATAGGACAGGGGTAGTCAGTGCATCCACATTTCACAGGTACACAGGGTGAACATTTCCAGACACTGTTGTAGGTTATTCTTAAAAGTGTACCACCTCAAGAGAGTTTTGTTCCAACTGGCTTGCAACAAGAAGCAGACTACTTACTGGAACACTTACCAAAGGAGGAGGTGAGGGCTGGACTGTGTAGGGGGGAGGCGGAGTGTCTGTTATTTCTGTATCATCGTGTTCACTTTCACTGTAGCATTCTGAGGCAGACATGGAAAATGAGCAAAAGAGTTAGACCAAAACATTTATTCCTTGCAACACTGTGGTAACCAAAGAACACAAAGCAGGATGTTCTGGACTAAGGACCACACTTTAATAAGTCAGTGTCTCCTAACCCACTTGTGGTAACACTACATTACTTCCTGGCAATACATTTTTAATTTTTTTTTTTAATTAAAAAAAAGTGTTAATTTGCTATGATCGGAAACGCTGCTTTAGATAGCTTCACAAGTAGGTTTGGGATGGGGATTTTTCCCTCCCTTTGCAGTGTTCAAATGCAGACTCATTTGTAGTAGAAGTTAGGGAGAGCTGTTGTATGTTGCACGTAGCAGAGGCAGTTCCTTAATCTTTGTAACCAGTAAGTTTTCCTGGAGCTAGCAACAGGTATTAAGGTTTTGGCCGCAATTTTGGAGTAAACAGATTGCTCACATCATGCTTTCAAAACCACAGAGCAGCCTTGTCTTTTGTCATCACACAGTAACCCACATAGCCATGCCATACAGCATAGCAGTACATGTGCAGAGGTAAAAACAAAATACTCCAAGGCTATGCAACCCATTTATCTTCTTTTATCTTTCTTTTTTTTTATTTGCTTTTTGTTTTTTAACAAAAAACAAACTAAAACTGAGTATATCTCTTGACATGTAGCAGAGGCAGTCATGCTGTTATTTCTTTCAACTATCTGTGTAGGAGGTGAAAACATTTTCTCAATTTTTTTTTTAAAGGTGGATTAAATGAAGTGATAATCATTGATAAGACAGAAAAAGGGAGGCAATATGTTGCCAGTTCCTATTCCCATGAGCTACCTGTAAACATTGATCACAGAATCACAGAATAGTTTGAGTTGGGAGGGACTTTTAAAGATCATATAGTCCAACCTCCTTGAAATTATCAGGGATATCTTCAACTAGACCAAGTTGCTCAGAGCCCCATCCAGCCTGAGGATTGGGCATCTACCATCTCTCTGGGCTACCCACACTGTGAAAAATTACTTCTTTATATCTAGGCTAAATTGACCCTTTTTAGTTTAAAACCATTAAACCCCTGTCTTGTTGCAAAAGGCTCCTGCCAAACAGTTTGTCCCCATCTTACTTACAAGCTCCCTTTAAGTACTGAAGGGCCGCAAACATCAGCTTCCTTTGCTAAATCTCCCAGTATGCATGGAACCTTTACAGGAGCAAGTGCTTGCACCCATGTGGAAGGTGACTGCACCCATCCACACCTGACTGAGCTGGGGACACAAGAGTTTGCAAAGAGCTTAATGAGGACAACATGAGTGAGTGCTGCGGGTCACCAGAACAGAGGTTGCCCTTGCAGACACCTCAGGATCCAGCACTCTGCACTGCCTCTCCATCCCTCTGCCAGCAGCAGCTGACAGCAACCATCCAGCTCTCTGCCCCAGTGAGCAGTGATTGCTTATATTCTGGGAGTAGTTTGTCAGAGCTCTGCTTCAGGGCTTCACACTACTAGAAGGAAGTGTGTTATCACCGTCTCTGGGCAATCACCTGTTATTATCTCATCTTTTAATTAAATCAATACCCACACACTTTATTTTTGTGCATGTCGATTGGGGGTTTTAATAAGCGCAAAGTGAGGGGAATAAAGTTGTAAGAGAGAAGAATTTTATACATGAGAGAGAGCTTTCTAACTCTGTTAACAGAGATTGATTACCTTTTCTCCCTGTACTGTTTGCAGAACTATAGGGATTTTGAATAGCATAGCTGCTATTCTGTTTACTGGAAGTATGTGCTGGCACATCTAAGCATAAAGAACTGGGACTGGCTGCAGTAAGGCCTGTATCAAATTCTAAGACTCTATTAATGCCTTTTTGAGTAACTGTTAGTGAAAAGCTTATTGTTTCTATGGCTCCTCTTTTAGGCACATAGAAGAATTCAAAAAGAGTCAACAGCTGTTTTTGATTCTTTAAAAAGGCGAATTAAATTGGGGGGGTTGTGTCCAAATGCATGAAAAGTACATGAATACACAAGAAATGTCATAACAAGCGATAAGACTTCTGACAAATTATAGGGTGTTATACAGAGGGGAATACCAGGTCAGCAGGAACAGAAGTGACTGTGGGTACTGACAGCATTTTTCTGAAACACAGCAATGCCTCTGCAAGGGCACATTCACCCAGGCACATCAGTGGGTGCTGCTACCCACACTGAAGGCAGCTGCTGGATCGTCTGTGACAAATCATGCATGAAAAGACAAGGAGGTGGTTTGACACCAGAATCAGAAGACCTTTTTCTGAAGGGGAGGTGGGTCACTAGCTTTAAAAGCTGAAGAAATCTTGGCTATGTTATATTATTGCAAGGTAATTAGATACCTTGCTGCAGAGGTTATTGAGTGGATTATTTTGTATCTTTTGGTCATATTTTTTTAATTAAGATTAGTGGGCTGACCTATTTTGTATTGTTTTATAATTCTCAATTCAGCTAATACAACAACTACTACAATTTTTGAGGCTTAAAAAAGTTGTTTTCATGTATAAAATTTTAGCCATCCTCATTTTCTATCAAACCCTTCCCTTGTGACAACATTGACAACATATTTGCACACTTTCTCACTGGGTACAATTACCTTGCAGTTCTTGCCAAGCAGCCTAATGCTCGATATAGCCTTTTATCCTAAACTGATATGATACAAATTTAGGTTCAAAGAGGACACAGGCATTTAGGAGGAATTAGACAGTGTAGGAATTAACAAGTTTCCTGACAAGAAACAACCCCTGAACTGAAAAAAAAAGAAATTGATGACACCTGCTGAATCAGTGACATCTGTGTTTACCAGCCCCAAAGTTCCTTTAATGGTAGAGCATAAATGAAGTCAGAGTATAAACAAAGCCAGATCAAAGTAATCAATAATGGAATTATGTGTCCCAAGCATGGGTATAAACCACAATCTTGAATTCTGGGAAACAGTAGAAGGGATGCAGAGAGGAATATTTCAGTGCTTATACAAAACAGGCTGCATCACCGAAGTGTTCATACTACTGGAAAAAACAGTTTCTTCTTCATCATTACAGGTCCTTCACAACCTTAGCAGTTCTAAAAAGGGCACTGAGTACCAATACTCTAAAATGGAGGGTCAAAAGCCCAAATGATGACAAATATTCCTCATGTTAGAGTCCATCCCTGGTTTGGTAACATACTCAAAGCACTTCTCTTTCTAAATCAGCTCCTAGCACATGAGTTTCCATGAGAAGCTTTTCCAGCTGCTTTGACAGGTGACTTGTCCTCTGCTCAGATTTGTGATATGAGCACAGGTATCCTCCCACCAAAGAGTTCTATTAGGCCAATGTGCAAAGTAAGACAGTAAATAAATTTCTTGGGAGCTTTTAAAGTTACTCATTCCTTGATGAACTTCTGGGCTTGTCTCTGAAGGAAATTGTAGGCTTCAGAATAGTGCTACCACCCCCTTGTTCCTCTACATTGCTGTTGTTGAAACCTCCAGGAATAGAAGAGACATTAGAGATGAGTCTACAGTGCTCAAGTTGTTCCCAAGCCTGCAAGCTCCTGTGCTGTTGCACAGCACCTGCAATGTAAGTCACCAGCTCAAAACCCAGAGTAGCACAGCTGTTTCTCTTCACACTCGGTAGGCTTAGCAAGCCAGCAAACTGCCAGAAAGTAGTTATACACCTCTCACAAGATCACAGAGTGTCTCCCTCAGTCACACCGTTTCTCACAATTTTTTCTTTTTCTGTGATTACTCTGTGCTGTGACACTGCGGTTTCTCTGAGCTCAGACAGCAGACAGACCCAAGATGACAGTTCAAAAGAAAGAAAATAGCTGACAAAAATTTGGTGAAACAAAAACTGTGAAGAACACAATGTAGTTACACAATGAAACCAGTTTGGAGCATACCTTCCTCATTCTTCCCGTTTGGTGCCTGAGGGTCTACAGCCATCCCCAGCTTACTTAGCCACCTGTGTTTGAAACAGAGGGCATATAGTCAGGAATACTTGCATGATCCTCAGACAGAGAGAGTTTTGCTCCTTTCAGATGTGTTCCGCATCACCACATCTATTTGCATTAGCCTGAAGACTAAATGTCAAATTTTCTATTTCTTAGATCCTCTTCTAGAAAGACATCAGTTACCTGAATACTAATATTCCCTGTGGTGAACAGGATTAATTGCCTGGGACATCTTCTTTCCCCGATCCTGAAAAAAAAGCACTACTGATGACCAAGGAGTTGTACTTGTAGAAGCTGAAGGAAAAGTATTTTGCTACAACACCATGTCAATGATTTAGTTCGGCAGTTGAGGTGTCATCTTTCACCTCAGATGAAGGGAAGGCATGGGAGCCATAGAAGATGATGTCAGATGGCCTGGCCAAAACTGTTGCAGCACCATCTAAGAATCTGAGTCATTTAAAACCACACTTTTTGACCATAATATTCTGTGTTTTTCAATTTCCTATGTCCTTTCAGATTTAGTAAGTCTTACTTCCTGTGTTGCTTTAAGCTACTAGCAATGCTTTTTTTAATTTCTCTTCCCAGGTGGCTGCATTTTTCTAGAGCTAGAAACATCCCCTAGATGTACTTTTTGTACATTAAGTTTGCCTGTATGTCACTAGGATCTATCCAGGTTTTAAGAAACTAACTGAAAAAGCTCAAGCCTTTCAGATTAAAAATCAAAGCCTGAATAGCAAATGTATGAAGGGCAGGAATTAAAATTCATTACTGGGGGGTAGGGGGAAAGGGGAAACTCCAAAACATTTTATCTTAGTTTTAATACAGCTATGGGAAATTTCCTATCAAGATCAAAGTAACTACAGTTTCAGACTGTAGTATGAACAATAGAGCCACATAACAATTCGCAAAAACAGTCATTTCTGTGCGAGTGGTTTATTTAGTCTTTTCTGACAGCTAATCATAACAGAAGGGTTTTTTAAATGAAAACCCACCTTAACAAAAGAAAAGATTTTCTAAAAAAGTTCTAGGACTTCATTAATGACAAGGGAAGAAAAGTCACTAATAACTATGTACAACTGGCCAGCTAAATGCATGCAGCTAGTCAGCGTGCCTTTACTTTTCATTTGTGCCCGACAATAGCAAATATATGCTAAATTAATGAAGCAAATAACTGTACTAATAAATCCACTGTTGATTTACTAGATATAGTATACATGTAGGTATATGCATATATAGATATATGCATGAAGAGTTACAAAAGGCCATGATCCATCAAGCATTGATGCATGCCAGTAACTTGACACACACAAATGCTCCAGTGAGTTCAGTGGAGCTACTCACATATGTATTTGCAGGACTGGAGCCAAGAAAACAGATGTGTTTTAGTCTGTTTTGACATATGCATGAGTATTGTGTGTACTTTATGTATTAAATGTATGTATTTTGTATTTGCAAAGGAAAACATCATCAGTTGCAAAAGTGAGAAATTAGTGCAGCATACTGCAAGCTGCTTTAACACCAGGTGAAATAGTTTTAAGCCAAAATGAAATTTACTCAAGAAGTTGAGTTTGAAGAAAATTGTTCTGGGGGCATAAGAGCTGGAACACCTGTGTAGGTTTCAATCACTGACTCACATGAGACTAAACATGTCTAACATGAGAATTTCCATCTGGGCTACAAACTGGCTGTTAGCACTCACTAACACTCTCCATGAGCTCTAATTTTCCTTCTCCATACATTCTGCTATCTCTTTGTTCTCAACCAGGCTCACTCTCTCTACATTCCTGTCCAGCAGTCCCTCATTCTCAGTCATCCTCACCCTCTCTGCCTCAAGAACTGTCACTCCATTCAGGAGCTCTGGTAGGAAATGCAGGAATATGGAAATGGATGTTTATTTCCCCACCAGAATGCTCTGTGCTGCTCCAAGTTTCAAAGGCCAATGCATTCTATCCTTCTATATTAATCTGCATACACCTATAGAGTACAGATTTATTAATATATATCTATGCACATACACCGCTGTAATACTGTACACTTCTGGATCTACAGGCTTTTCAGAAGGTCACACACATTCTCTAAAACTCTCTCCTTTTCTATTGTGGTAAATACGTATGAGGTCTATTTATAGAGGGAAAGAATAGTCAATAACCTATGAAGAATCTCACAAAGATCACCAGCAGAGGTATGATTAAAATCCTGACTTGACTATCATAGGATCTTCCTTCCCATTTAAATTGTACTGCTTTGTGTCCAGTATTTGGCCATTTGATGCAATAGCATTGTGAACAGACTGAAATCTGAAGTAAAAAGGACAAAGAAGATATGTGACGTATCTGAATCAGTCAAAATTGGACCACTATAAGATAATATCTTTTTGATAGCTCTGTGGCTTCCAAAATGGCAGTATTCATATCCATTTTTACTTCTTGCATTAAAAACTATCTGGTTGTTCTTCTGCTGGGCATTTGTGGAAAGCAAATTTCTGATCTGTCACAAGGATTTTTCAACTGCAACAGTTTCACACTACTCCAAAAGCAGACATTATTATATTCTAGTTGTGGTTCACTTCTGGGACATATTAAGCCTTCACTTCTCCCAAGGTGATGAACTTACTGTCAAATCTTAGTATCTCTCTATCAGAAAGGGATTTTACCAGGAAATGTTGGGAATATTAGTGTCAAAATCGGGCTAACCATATGATTCTGATTTCAACTATCATTAGGGAAAAAATTTCTTCAGTTTCCTTCCATTCAGTGATCAGAAAACAAACCAGACTCAGTAATTCCCCAAATAACTTTGTCGATAAGCACTTGACAGTAAAAGAATGAACTTTCAAAGGGTGTTCTCATGCATGAGACAGGATGAAACATGACCAGTCACTCCTACTTACGTGTTCATTTCCAGAACATTTTCTGCCGCAAAATAAAATGTCTTGATCTGTGGGTGGCTGATCTTAATAGCACTTCAGAAAAAGAAAAATATAAGAGATATAAAAAAACCTAATTTATATAAAAAAGAAAAAATAATAGCTAAATTATTATTTAAAATATATATTCACTGCACTGTATTAGTCCAGATTAACTTGTCCATCCTCTTCCCTTAAAACTCTAATCTATTTTTAGCTCATCTCCTAGGCCACACATTATTCAGAGAGTATAAACCACAGGAACTAATAAGGAAGGAATAAAGAATAAAACAAAGACTTCCATTATTTCATTAGATAATTCTGTTGCATTCCCAAACCTCAAATAGTGTGGCAGTTTTGCTTCCTCCAACTCTAAAATTACAGCAAACCTGAAAAAGTTCAGAGGAAGTACCAGCAGCAAGCCAAGGCATTGAACAGCTTCCATGAGTGATTAATCAAGCTAAGACCCCACAGCATGGAACACTGATGGCTGCGGGAAGGGACATGTGACACAGTAAAGTAATAAGTGGCACACAGTTGGTGAACAGTGACTGACTCTTCAATGACTTTTCCAAGATAAGTTTTAGGAGGCACCAAAGAGACAAACAGATGGCAACTTTGAAACAGATAAAATTGGTTAGTCCCCTGGCTACTTCCAATAGTAATCTGCTGGTCTCGACCCCAAACTATACTTTAGTTGAATATCCACCACTGAGAGTTTTTTTTTCCTAAAATATATTGTGCATTCCTGAGACTGTGTGTCTTCCCTTTTCTGTACCTCATTAGGAGACTGTCCCATGGAAGCACACACACAGTTTGGCTGGGCCCTAGCTGACCCAGCAGTACTGGTTTTCCTAACTTATCCTATCCCAAACAAGTGATGAGAACATTTCCCTCCCAGCCAACAGCCAAAGAAGTGAAAGACATTTTCTCATGGTTCTGTACTATGTGACTCAATCTTTCCTCTGAGAAAACAAAATGAAGCACCCCGTATTCAAAGTAGCTGTCCCCTTTCCTCCAAGGAATCCAGCCCACAGTAAACCTCAAGAACACCTACAGCTAATTGCAGCATGAGGCTTAAACAGAAGATTGAAGGTTTTGTCTTGAGGAAAACACAATAAAAATCAAGCTGAGCTTTTTACCTTTGAACAACAGCAGCACCCCTCCAAACCTTTGACGTGTGCTCAGAAGCAGCTGGAAGTCAATGCTGCATAGGGAGCTTGGAAACAATATTTTCAAATATGCACCCTGCTAAACAAAGGTTTTATTCCCCACACAACCAAAGGCTTCAAATACAGCCAAGCTCAGTTGCACCATAGAAGCCTAAAGAATAGTCCCAGCTTGGAGGGAAGCAGCACTTCTTGCACCACTGCTGACCTTCTCAACTAAGAGGAGCTATCTGAGACAGACTACAGCTTACTCGTTATCACTGTACGAAAAGGAGAAAAAAAAGCATTTGGCACACTGATCTATTTTTTTTTTATTTGTAGTTTTAGCAAAGCACATCTGGCAGAGATTTTTCAAAAATATTTTTGTAATATGGTTTCCTTTCAGTACCTCAATTAATATCTCATTATTTATACAACACAAAAGAACTCCCACAGCTTTGTTGTCAAAGACTACTGAGACTCATTCCTTGTAATGTTGTAAAAATCATGCAAAATTGGGAACAAGAGATAAACTTACTGCTTTTTTTTGCATTCAATTGCTCGATCCACACTGAAGTCTGGAAGTCTGATAAATCCTTCTGCTTTTTCAGCCTTCAATAAAAAAAATAAATAATTAAATATCACCACATCGACCAATTAGCAAGCTAGCAAACTCCAGTGTTGAATAATATTTAACATGCAAGTTCTTGGGTTTGACAGCTTTTTATACTGTAAAAATACATGTTCATCACCATGGGGACAGATCAACACCCGATGAAATATTCCTCTACAATCTATATTTGTGCAAACCCTGGCTGCTAGAAAGCCACCACTCCTGCTGGTGCAAGTGGCAGAATATGAACATAGGTTTTGTTGATTAATAAAGATGAATAAGGGTTATATTGTCCTTTCAGGTCTGGATGTTACATACAATCATAAAGAAGTGTTTGTTCCATGATAAAGCATGTATGTGTGTTACACAGATGTGTAAAAGCACTACATAAAATGATCCACATATAGCTGGAAAATACAATTCAAAAGTGACCCAAAATGATTTTAAGTAGAGACAGAGGAGGGTGTCCCTGCATAATTGTAGCATGGACCATTTTGCAGTATCACCTACATATGCCTATACATAAGCAAGGCAGAGGCAATACAGGCTACTCCCGCCCCATAAGGTGAAACAGCGCAAGGGGATAATCCCACACAGCTGAGCTTTGTTGTTAAACACTGCAAACCAGCCTCAGGTGGCTTTGGCCACCCAGCTATCACTCCCCCAAGAAATTTTCAGGCATAGTATAGAGGTAAAAAAAGCCAGGCAGACATTTACAGTACACTGTTTATATCCAGTCAGCCCTTTCTGGATGCAAGAAGGTTTACTGAGCAATGAAATCTCTGTTCTTGGTCATCAGGACTCTCTGTTAGAGAGTTTCTCCAGCAAAACTGAGGTGACCAGTAACCTCAAATTCCTGTTCTTGCTGCCTGAGACTGAAACATCTGAAGTGGAAACATTTTCCTTTACGTCATCTATCTACATACACCTGGTTATCTGCAACGACATTGACTCTTCCTAAGATGAACAATATATAATGTAGACAAAAGTCTCTAGTATGTAATGTCAGGAAAAAATATACTTTCTAAAACATAGAAAGTGTTCATTCCTAAATCACAATTTTTGCTGCTCTCAGCCATTATCCCTAGGCACATTAAGATTCTGAAAACATACACTGAGTTAAAACAGGTAAAATATACACAACAATTACAAAGACAGAGGATAAATGAAGATGACTGACAGTATCTCAAGTCTCATTATGCATGAATATGATGAGACTAAAAAAGATGCTCATCAAGACAAGTCTTTGAGCTTTAATTCTTAAAAGTATGAATCTCCAAGAACAGAAATATGGATACAGAACGGATATTTCAGTGGGTGGCTTCCCCACAGCTCTGCATATCTGTTCTTTGGTATACAATAACTCATGGCATAACCATCATTCTTGTCATTTACATGTATTCAAAATTCAGGTGAGAGGTTTATATTTCAAATCATCGCCAGTTGCTGCTCCAGGATACACATACAGGGAAAAAAAAAAAAAACCATCAGTAGAAGGACTTTTTCTTATTTTCTTTAGGTATAGGAGAAACAATGACCTTTTTCCACATCTGGGCTGAAAATACCCTGATTTTGCACCATTTGTATAAAAAAAGTAATTATTTGCCATTGTGGGCTTTTAACTCTCTCTGATTCTATTTGTATCTGTAAAACTCAGTTCGAGACTGGCTTAGGGGCTTTTGTTTACATTCTACAGGTTGGTATTTCATGAGACTAAACTCATTGAGATAAAATAACAAAAAAAGAAAATTGACAAGATTTTGTAAAAGTCTTCTTTTTTCTTTTTTTTCATAATGTATGTGTCAATTGATTAGACCTTAAGCAAGTATTACCATCACAGATCCATAAGTATATAGGGACAAGCCAATTAGTAAGAGTGAGTAAAGAAGGAGCTCCATTCATGGGCTGCATTGTTCCAAAGATAGAGACAGTATTACTCTGCATTTCTGTACCAAAAAGAGTAGTCACTTACTGGATTGGGTGCAGCAAGAACACTGAAATTCCTGTTTTATTCCCAAGACTACTCTAAGAACACCAGACACAAATCTCAAAAAAGCAGTCCATGAGGTATCACTCATGGATGCATCACAATGCGTCACTATCGCACGCATTGCTGGATGAGAAATTTATACAATGCCAGTTGTTTCTTTGCAGTATGAATCAATAAACCCAGTTTAAGAACAAGACCCTGTGTGAAGAAATACACCCAGGTAGGGTCTCACCCACACAGCAGTAAATCAGTGGCCTGAGCTGGATAAGCCATCAGGTGGATGAGTGGGTGACTCAGGTCTGGGGCAGGTTGACCTTTCTTACGTGTTACAAATGAAGAGGGTAATGGTGTGAACCTTTGAATACACTACTTGTACACATCTCAAATGCACCACCTATGTAACAGAAAAGAGGGGTTTGATGGGTATGTAGTTCCATAATTATGAGGGGGAAAAAAGGAAGGAAAAAAGGGAAGTCACAACAGGAAAACCTTATGAGTGTTATTAGAGTCAGCAAATAGAATTCCAAATAAACTGCAGGAACAGAATATGTGGAAGTCATCTTTTCAGTCATTCTTGGGGGGGGAAATTATTTTAAAACATTAAAAGTGTATAGAAATCATAAATTCTTTCTTTTCTCCAGAATGTTATCTTTAACATGCCTTTAGCATGCTATTGTTTAACTCACACATTTCACTCAAGCTTCCTTGAGACTTTGATGCAAAGCTGTAAAATAGCCCTAAAAAGCTCAGATAAAAGAACCTTGACCTGTTTTCTGCTTGATTGGGATGTTTAAAAGAATAAGCTGTTATTTCTTGTGATTTTTATGAAGGCTAGCCCAACATAAAGCTCTGTACTTTTGCTACACTAAGTTGTAGAAAAATAATTTCAATCATAACAACAGTCTCTGCAAATGCTCGGGGCAAAAAACAAAAATAACCATTTTTTCACAGAAAAAGCTTTGCACTCCAAAAAGAATTTTTTTATGAAACGTAATGAATGAATCCAATGAAAGAGGGTAATGTCCTTTTCAGTTTGCCTCAGTACATTATCTAAATGTTGTGGCTTTAGGAGATTTAGTAAGTCATTTAAAGTGAGTGTAATGTTACAGAAAGATTTTTAAAAATAGTGCTGTAACATCAAATATCTTGCTATTGTGGAACAGCTCCAGTCTGCAAATCAGGGTACTCCTTATGGCTTCATCAGTGTTTCAGCACTGCCCACAGAATACCCTGTGGATATTGGAGGATCATTTCAGTCCTCAAACCTTTTTAGTCTTTTTTCTCTCTGCCAAGTAGCAGCCTGAGGCAACCCATAGAACTGCGAATAATTTGTGTAAGATACTAGACCAGAGGTCCCCAAAGCCCTTGGCACAATCAGCCAACATCAATGACTTTTTCTTGCCCATGTAAGCAGCAGCAATTCAAAGGTAAAAGATTTTTGTTTTAAAAGACTGCAATTATACAGCTTCCAGAAAAGCTGTTGGAGTGAGGACCAATTTCAATGCAGTAAATCTGAAAAAAACCCACAATCAAACACAAAGATAAATAGTGACAATAGATCACAGCCTCCAACCTTTTAATTTTATATCTTTTTTTTTTCAGCTGAATCCCCATGACAACCATCTTTAACACATTCTGCAAAACTCTATTTCAACTGTACTTGGAAAACCAGTCAAGCTATCCTAAAGACCCACCAGAGAGAGGGATTTAGTCTTTTATCCCATTCAGCCAATACTATCCAACACAGCTGAAACAAGCACAAAGAGCTGGGAATGTGGGATTACATGTGATGATTCTCACCCCTCCCACCCCCCTCTTCCTATAAGAGTTCTGATTCCCTCTGGGGTTTCCATATGAGAACTAAAACTGCTAAAGTATTAGACAGGATCACACACAGTCCTCTTTAAACACTTGTCTTCAAGGTAGCTGACTACAGACAGCAGTGCTCAAACAAAGGAACCAAACACTAATGAAAAGCAGTTGCCCAAGGACTCTGGTGTTCCTGTATGCACCCAGAAAGCCTGAGTGCTCATATCCATTTTCCAACATTTTCTGTGTCATCATTGCAAAGCCAACCCTTCTGTGTTTCCTCCTAGTCCAAACAGCTTCCCTTCTGAGACTGCAAGTGCATCCGTGCTGCAAACAGAAGTTTACCTGCTTCGTATTTTATAGAAAGAGGAAGGGTGTTGAGGAGAGATTCCAGAGCAGCCTACCCAAGCCTGACTAAACCACTGGGCCCTAACTTCATTGCTTGCAGTACCTCAGCTAGTTCATCAAAGGCTTATCCGGATTTACCTGTGTTCTCTAGTTTGCTTTCAATGAAGGAGGAGCTTGACTCTCAGGGTATATGATCTGCTATTGCTGACCTGTCTCAGAATTCTATTATTTTTTCTCTTTTGAGCTGTGGCATTCACAATATATCTAATGTTAAATTGAAGAAAATATCATGCAAATGTCACAAGTGTCCCATATCGCATCCCCCTATCTGCCTCACGTGAAAGACCCAGAACCAGAGTGGCTTGAAGACAAATTAAACCAGAATAACAGAAATATCCAGAGTTTCAGAGGCACCTGAAAACAAACTTCACCGAGAACATGGTGTCAGATGAGGTTATCTACCCAAATCCAGGATGATGCACATTCCTGTACAAATTCCACCCACTCCCTATTTTCTACTTCTCCATTAGAAAAATAGGTCCAGCACCCTGTTGCTATGCTACAGTTACCAGTGACTGGTTTTCACACAGCCACAAACAAAACACACTCCTTTCTAACAAGAACAAAACTGGTCAGGCAGAGCTACAGGCAGCCAGTGTGCCCTGGTTCCTTTGACCTCAGCCCCACTCTTTCACCACCACCTTTTGCTTCAGCCTCTGTAAGAGGGCCAATAACAGGAAGCCTCAGGCATGTGAGAAGCAGGACTCCTCTTTCAACAGAACTCTAAACTTCAGATTGCCATCTTGCATGACCCACTGGGACTAAGGACTTTACTGAAAGCAGTGGCAGAGACTTAAAAGAAGTATCAAGAAAGCAAGTGAATATGTCACTGCTATTTCTCCTTCATCAATCTAGAGGTGAAAATATTTGTGAAAATACATCAGGTCTAATTGATCTCAGATCTCTAAGCATGTATCTGATCTCATGAATTTAAGAAAACAGGTCTTAGCAAAGGACACCTTCTCTCCTTCCCAAACCCCATAGTTACTGACATTCTGCAAACATTGCCTGAATCTAGTTACACAGAGGCTGCACTGTAAGTTGTCCAAAGAAATCTGGAGTTTTCAAGACAAAATAGTGTGTGAGAGTTGGCAGAAGTTGAAAGCAAAGAGGCACTACCAGCTAACATGTTAAAAGAACAGTTGTGATAGGTGAGAACTCAGGACTGACACAAGCCAACAGTATTTTCAAGCTATATGAGCTCTTTAGAGAAAATAAAATAAATTGGAATGAGGCTGACATTTGTTCATTTGGGGGCAGTCAGTGACAGTCAGAAAGCAGGCATGGACTAAAAGGATGAATGCTGTCTAGAGCATTGGGACTATCATGATCATGGTTTCTCTGGATCCCAAGACCAGCATTTAGCCAGGACAAAACAACTGAAGGAAGTGGAGGGCTTTGCACCTCTCCCCCACCACGCTTCTCTTACCAGAAGGCAAACTTTGCCAGATTGTGCCTTTTTATATTCCCTCCTAGCCTGATTACTCCTCAGAATTACTCCTTTCTGAGACTTCCCATGTCTAAAAGACACATCAGCCAGCCAGCTCAACTTTCTCAAAACTGCTTGCCCAGAAGTACACAGATTTCTAACAGCTGATATTAATAAGGTTTGCAAGGTATTAATGCTGCTGGGGAGTATATCTACCAGGCCATGTCCTTCATGCAAAGATATTGTAAGCATTGGGGGGGAAAAAGCTTTTAATTTTTTTATTTTTTTTCTTTCCTGCTTTTCCTGTTTCTTTTCTTTCTCTCATGCATGTATTTGATTTAGTCTTGAAGGAAATTTATATCAGACTACCACAACATCACAAACAAACAACAGCCCAAGACCAGCAGAGTTGCTTTCACTTGTCCCCAAAAAGGGATAGCTAATACCATCTTTAAGTACAAGTTAAAATTTTTATTCTGATTAAAACAAACAAACAAAAACATAAATAAATCAAGCAAACAACAAGAAACAAAACCTAAAAAAAAAAAAACCAAAAAAACAATAGCACTCTACCCACAAGTGAAGGGAGAATGTGAAATACTCTGTACATGAGTAAAGCTTTTTTATAGGGAATGGGGATTTTTTTTAATGGCTAAATTATTTTGTTTGTTCCCTGAAACAGTTACCAAGATTTTTAATGGGGAATACTGAAATAGAAATAAACGACTGGAAACAACCCAGATAGCCTTTGATTTTTTTAAAATGCTCTAAGAATTATTAAGGGTTTCTTTAAACTTTCATCTTTTGCTGGGCCTGGGACATGCTGATTTCCAGAGAAGCTCATTTACGTTTAGGGAACCTGGTGTCCATCCACAATTCCACACTGAAGCTGCTGAGTTTCAACCTATGTTTTTGCTGACATCCCCTAATCCTCTGCATACCCTAATTCTGGAAATAATTTGAATGTGATAGGAGCTTTTTAGAGGTAGCAGTGCTAGAGAGCAAAGAGAAGGGAATAATTCTGTCTGAATCTTCCTGGAACGGGCAAGACATCTTCTCTGCCCAGTCAAACATGCCTGAAGTAAAGCCAGTTGTTCTCTAGCACTTGAAATGAAAAGCAAAAAAGAAAAGAAGAAAAAAAAGAAGAAAGAAAAAAGAAAAGGGAAAAAGGGAAATAAAAAAGGAAAAGAGAAAAAAGAGAGAGAAAAAAAGAAGCCAATCAGACAAATAAACAGAAACAGAATAATCTCCATGTAGAAAGGGATGGAGAGAAAAACAGGAGAGACACTTCTAAAAATTAAATTTATCAGAAGTGAAGAAGAATTCCTGTTTTGAGTCTTGATAGCAAGCATTTGCAAACTGCTCAACCCAGGAAAATCTTTCCCAAATTCAAAGGCCACCAGTGACTTCAAAGAACAGCTTTTTACAGGGCAGAACAGACAGCAAGTTAACATTTCACAAGTACTTGCTGAACTAGAAAACTCAGCTTTCTGCATATTTCACATTCATATATACACTTCCCAGATCACAAGAAACGTCAGGACTGAGAAATAAACCCAGTTATTTGTACTTCTCCAGGGTGCATCTATACTGTGACCACAGCTTCGCTTGTCTCAGTCCTAGCAGATGCTGTTTGTCTGGCACCCGGAGCTGGATGTACACTGTACTCACCAGCTGACTGCTGTACCAATACAGTGATGACTCCTTTAGCACACACCAGAACTTTTTCCATTTGTTGCCAATGAAAGCTCCTTTTTCCTTCTTTTTGTAGAGCCATCCTTGGCAATCGGCTTGCCCCAGCTCTTTGCACGATATCCTCCGTCGGCTCATTATAAAGAACCCTGTGCCATTAAAAATACAGTGTTCTGCTTTCTTAAAAGTGCATTACCAGGAAAGACGTTGCTGCCAATTAAAGGTATCAACCTTACTTAGCAATCTCAGCAAACCATTCAAGCATATCTTAAGATATACTTACAAGCCGTTCAGTTTTATAATTGCTGTGACAGTAACACACATTCATTTGAAAAGCATGCTGATCTTCAGAAGCAAAATAGTAAGCTATAGATAATGCAGACACTAATTAACTCTAAGATACACAAGATGTTGTAAATTAAAAATGCCTCTTTTTATGCTTTTGAGAGAAGCATGCATATATTTTCCTTCACACAGCTGCACTGAAAAGAATACATCTATTTAAGTCAGATAGAGAAAACTATTATGCCAAGTACATGAAAACCGCTAGTGTGTATCTCTGTGCAGGCAGCTGATTCTAGCACACTGATTACTTTGCTAGCTTTGATTCAATTAACATACCACAAGGATTTAGTCCAAAGGAACAGCCCGTTGTCATTTTTCTCAGAATCAGTTCAAGAATCAGTGGAGTTAAAAAGCAGCCTTCCACCAGCTGAGTAGCAGTACAAAATCCTCACCCTCCCAAGAATAAGACATACTAAGAAAATAACAGAGGAATCTGTGAGAGAAGAGAAAAAACAATCTCTCATTACCTTGACTTTTCTTTTTTGCCTTCTGACGCAAAGGAACCTGTAAGAAACGCAGGAAGGAAAGAAAAGAGGAAATTTCAGATTGTGTTGCAACATTTGTGTAGAAAGGGGAGGGGGAAGATAGAGAAGGACGTGGTGGTGATGCTGGTGGTATATGCAGGATGGAAACACATAACCCACTCACTGCTGAAGGGACGTTAGTAGCTGAAGCATAAAACGTGTTAATTAAAATTGATGTATATCTAGTTGAACAAGAGCAAACATTGAATGTGTCTGTCTACTAGTGCTTCCTGTTCTGCACCCACAGGCAGCTTCTACTTTGCTGTGTTTGCCTGAATTGTATTCTACGTTTTGAAGTTAAAAAATAGAAGTTAAAACTCCAGCATTTTAATGCTCCATAAGGCAGATTTATAAACATGGAGAGACTGAAATACACGCTGGGTGACTGATTGTCATTTAGTTCATTCTAAGAAATCCTGAAAAAGAAAAAATTTTTTTTTCCTTTTTTTCTTTTATTTTTGAATTTAGTGTACAGTGTGTGTTTTTCCCTCTGTAAGAATTTCATAATATTCCTTAACCAAAAAACAAACAAAAAAAGTCACACAACATAGATAGGAGTTTAAAAATAACAAAATTTAATCATATTTACTCATTTGCAGTCTATACATTTCACCTTGCATAAGCACATGGAAAATGAAACCAAAACAGAAGGACCACAGTCCAAAAAAGGAGGTCATTGAAAATGGAAGGTCTGGCTTTTGGAGTAAATTCTCCCCAGACAGGCTGGTTAGTTGTGTGATTGTGGACAAAGCGCTTGACTTCTCCTTGCCTCAACCTTTCCATCTCTAGTGAGGGAACTAAAGCATTCACCTTTTTCTATTTTTAGGAAGGTTTTGAAGCCTCTGGATGACAAATGCTGGATAAAGTGACGTATGATTTAATATGCTGGCCACAACGTTGCTATGCAAAGCCGGTAGCTACCTGATCCGCTGCAGAGCTACGCTGTGAACATCCCTAATGTAGCCCCTCTGCTTTTCCAGCTTCTCAGCAAAACAAAACCCCATTTCACATTATTCTAGAAAAATTTGGTGGTTCTTCTTACAGGCAAATTAAAGGTGAGTAAAGCTAGACTGCCTGCAAACAGTAATAGAAGAGATCCCTGCCACCAGCGTATACAAGAGCTACAACTTTCCCTAAGCAATAATCTTTGCAGCATGTATCACACAGTGCAGAATGGTTATTGCCATCGTGTGCTTATTTGGTGCCTATTTGGGATGACCTGAACAACATGCTTGTGGGGAGCTGTACCAAGAATGAATAATCCCAGACTGCTGCTTAATCATTGTATATTCTTTTTTCCATTTTTTTTAATTCTACTACTGCCTTTTTCTCTCTCAGACTATTCTCCATGACAACACACAAAGAAAAGCAACAAGAAAACACAGCAGCTCTCTAAAAGTCTCTGTTATTTCCCCATCCTGTGCAGGCCACCCTTCATGTCTTCATTCCAAAGAAAGTGGTGAGGACACGTGGAAATAATATATGGCCTCAGGGAATCAGCAGGTCACACAGACAAACTAATTACCTTCTTTTAGAGCAACCCAAAATAATACTAAGAAAAAAAAATGTGAATCAGCTCTCCTTGCACAAAAACTAAGTAGTAAAGGCAACATCACATCTTTGCCAGGATACTGTAGTGAGGTCATTTCATCTTTAACCAACATAAAGTCATACAAGAGCTGAGACAGGATGTGGGTCTCTTTACATAAGTGAGGAAAAAGCTAACTTTCCACTAACCTTGTTGATTATCTAAAGCAAAATAGCATGGTCTATAACTCACCTGTCCAGAAAGAGTTAAATACCCACATTATGTAAATCATCTGTTAGAGCCCCATTTATATCAGACTGAGGAAAAAACTGATTACCTAGTAAGAACTTAAGCGCTAGCTAAAAGAATTTACAAATTTACATTTATTATTCAGTGGCAATGATGGTATCCTGCTGCAGATAGGGGTGATGAACCCACTTTTCTTCATATTTTGTGGGAAGATTTGGGAAATTAGTGGTGGAAGAAAGGGAAGGTTTCTCAGCCAACGCTGTATTTAGTTTGCCTGAATAAAATTAGTAATAAATCTGTAAGAAAATCACTGTTGAATGAAAATTTTTGAATTAAGATACATTTCTAGTTGTCTTTTCCAGTATTCCCGAAAGTAAATATTCAACAAATTAATACTAAACCTGGAATTCAGCAACTTTAAAGTGTGTCTTAGTGTTGTTCAGAAACCCAACTTCATCCTATAAAAAATATATGTTTTGCTCTGCACAAGAGAAAGCTCTTATCCCTAACTGCAGCAATAAAATCTGGCATGATTCACAAAATTGCCTTCTCAAATTTTGGTGATTTATAAACAAATAAAAACAACTTCTTTCTCCAAAGCACAGTGTTTGGAGTCAGATAGATATTTTATGAAATAAACAAACAGTTTTAAGTAAAACTATTTTCATCTCAAACCAATAGGAAACCTGCATTTAAATGAATATATTACAAAATTCATAAAATGCCTCACCAGCAGAGTTTGGATTCAATTTTCAACAACAATACAACACATTAGCAAGTCTCCAGTGGCAAAACTTTCCTCAAGAAGTAAATTAAAGTTTTTCTCCTCTGAAAACTGGTTTATAAAAGTTAATAATTTTTTCTATTTCAGTGAACCCCAGGTTAAACACTGATTAAGAGATACTTTTAAGTTTCACTCTCATAGACATTCTTACCAGTGCAAAACAGAAAGAAAACTGTTTAAGGCAGAGTTACTACCAATAAAACCAGTGGTACTATCCAGGGGCATAACAGCAGTTTCAGATATGAATGTACTGTAAGTGGCAGACATAGTTACTGGAACAACCTGAAACTAATGGTTTTGCTTCTTACAATGGTGGATGTTTTTCTATAAAGCTCAAGATGGGAAATTATTTATTTCATTATCACAGGTTCAACTGGAAACCAAATCAAGAACAACTGATCTATTTCTATCTTTTCTAGTTACCAGGCAAAATCGGAGAGCAATAATTCTCAGAAAGCTCTTGAATAATTGCAAACCATACAGTTTTGTGCAAGACTGGCAGCAGAGAACAGGTCATCTTTTTTAGTAGGTTTGGGATTACTGAGGGCTGAACAGGATGGGATAGTGATCCTGCAGAACAAGAGAGACTTCAAGCTTGCTATCCATTACTCCTCCATCCGGCAAATACACCGATGAGCCAATTGCAAAGGAACCTGTACAGCTGCACACTATTCACAGCCACTTGTATGCCAGGCAGGCTCCAGTGATGAGCAAAAGCATGAGAAAAGATGACAACTTCAGCAGAGACTTCTGTCATTTTAGGGGTCCTATTTTTCCACAGAATCACAGTATGATTGAGCTTAAAGGGACTTCAGAGGTGATCTAAGTTCACCCCACACCTGCAACTGCTTTTCCAGGACCACGTCCAGACAGCTTTTTTATATCACCAAGGGTGGAGACTCCATAGTCTCTCTGGGCAACTTGCGACAGTGCTCAGTCATCGCCACAGTAAAGAAGTGTTCAGAGGGAATCTCCTGTGTTTCAGTTTGTGCCCATCACTTCTAGTTCTGCCACTGGGCACCACTGAAAAGAATCATAGAATCCTTAATGTTGGAAAAGACCTTTAAGATCATCAAGTCCAACTGTCAACCTAGCATCACCATGTCCTTTTCTTTGCACTCTCCCTTCAAGTATTTACACGTTGATAAGTTTCCCCTGAGCCTGTCCTCCAAGATAACAGTCCCAGCTCTCTGTCTTCCCTCAAATCTTAGATGCAGCCTTAGATGCCTTCATTGCAGCATGGGCACATTTCTGGCTCTTATTCAACACTGTGTTCACCAAGACTCCCAGTTCCTTTTCTGCAAAGCTACTTTTCTGCTCTGTGGCCCCCAGCATGTACTGGTTTCCACTAGCAATACCATTTATGCTCAAATGGAAGAACAATATTAGATAGAAGTCAGAGGGCTGGATGGGCTTTGTCAGTCTCTCCACAAGATCCTGGATCCTGGCCCATACCAGGCAGCAAACCTCTCTAGATGGTTGGTCAGGCCTACAGAGGGTGCCTCTGTCTCTCACAGTAGGGGCTCCTCCATTGCAATGTCTCACCATTTCTTCCTGGTAGCCTTGCATGGTTTACACGTAGGTGAACCCGGTCCTTTAATAGTAGGAACATCTGGCTTCACTTAGGTTAGGAGGGCAGTCAACATATTTTGCAGTTGCAAGTTCTTAGGAGGGGTAGGAGCCTTTGTCTTGGTACAAGAAATAATCAACTTCCATCCTTCCCTTTCTGCAGAAGCTTTGTTTACATTGAGAGTGGGGGTAGACAGTGCCTACTTCTCCGTTGCAGATGGGGACTGATGGTCTTCAAGCTGTTCTGTCTCAGAGAAGACCCTGTCTCTCTCTACTTCATTTTCTGTGATGCTGCACAGTCTGCATGCTTCCCCCTTTGTTTCCTTCACTTGTCAGCAAAGCTCCTCCAAGACAGCACAGCTCCCGCAGGGCAGAGGACCATCTCTCCTGGCCTCAGGGAGAGGTCCCTGACACCTCCTGCAGTCTGGGACTTGGAGGGCTGCAACCCCCACCAAAAAAAAACAGTCGGTGTGGAAGCCTCTGCCCTAGGAGAGACAGCTGTTTCTACATCTACTGGGGAAGCTGCCCAGTTACCACCATGCCTGAGTGCAGCACAGTTTCAACTGAACTCCCCTTATTTCTCTCCATCTTCATGCCCTGCTGCACAGACTGGTGGGTCTGCAGTCAGGGTAGGTGCCTCCCAACCACCAGTGAAAGGGTAATTGACCCTTCCTAATCACAGGGAGCTGTGTCAAAGGCTGCAGGTGTCCTGGGTCTGGGACAGCTGCCAGAAACAGCCAAGGATCACACCAAGGGATGCTTCTGCCTAGAGACTGAAGGGCTTGCAACATGCAAAGTCCCCAGGGGAAAAAAATGGGGTGAAATAGGTATATGGGAAATAGGTATATGAAGCTGTTTCAGGGGAAACAAAACAAATGGTTCTACAAGGAAAAGCAGGGGCATTGGGCTAAGAGTGAACACCAGGATTCACATCACATGAAGTTCTACTCACATTGAATGAGTGTGAGAAGGCACCAAAGGCAGCTAGAATCTACAGTTAAATTCTACAGAGCTCTACCTTTCTTGAGCTTCCTAAGGGCTAGAGAGATGTGTGTCTAAGAAAATCCTTTGCTAAGCTCACAGCTCATGTATCTTACATTAGTGTTTTCTCGTTCATTGAAGGGTAGGACTTGGAAGTGAGGGCACCCCTGGTATCAGGCACATATGGTAGATTTAATTTCATCCTCAGAACAGAACTGGGGCAACCTCACCACTTGGCCTGGCCTATAAGCAAGATCTTGTTTGGATATTGATGCTGTTCACATGTGCTATTCTGTTATACTGCTCATAGTCTTCTATGATTACAAGGATACAATCCCAAGATATGACCTCTTCAGTTGATCAATAAGTCTGACATAACTTCAATTATACTTACGAGAACATTGTCATCAGCTTCCATGAATGGCTTCAAAGCTTAATGCAAAAGCTGTAAAAAGAGAAAGTTTTTTGTACTTAAGCTCTGTATTATATTTTCATATAACATAAATCTTGGTAGTAGAGTAAAAAAAAAAAATGTTTTAATATATTTTATTCTGCTAACTCTATCCTCCAACTCCTCCCACCCTCTCAAAAAAACCCCACTTTTCCAAAGATAATGCTATGTTATGTGAACTGATTTTACTGATTTAGAAATCAACAAATTGTAAGTAACACTAACTCAAAGCTATCCAGTCTCTTCTGTGAAATAAATAGAATAAAACTCATGGGTATGCTTGGTTGCAATGGGTTCTGGAGTTGAGTGGGGTTGGGCTTTTGGGGGGAAATGCAGAGAGAAAAAATAATATTGGGGATGAATTATTTTTGTTCATTTTTGGTTTTAATCTTAAAGAAACCTATAGGATTTTGATTTCTGCTTTAGTTGAGTAATTCCCAGTGTTTCCTGGGAATGCAAATTAGGGAACCTTCTGGTTCTCCTGAATCGGATAAGACCTAATGCTGGACTACCCATAATGGGACTGCAATTTTCCTCCCTGGAGACCAAAATCTGTGCAGTCCAGCAGTAGACACTAGAGTTTGTTTTCCAAAGACATACCAAGTTAGTAGTTACCCATTTAGGTGACAGATCAGGTGGTTTCATTTCATTAACACAAGGACTAGTCGACTTCCTGCATGATTTTCCTTTGGTTGGGAGAATGGACAGGTGATGAATTAGTGCAGTGTACAAGATGAAGGAAAACCTACCAGTGTTTCAGTGCCAGCAAAGTTCCTATAAAACTCAATCCTCTGCATGTGAAAGAATCATTGAGGGAAATGGGAGAGGATACAAGACTCCGCTGAAACAAGCAAGAAAGGATTTCCAGAAATAGAGCCACACTTCAGAGGAATTTCTAACAAGATCTTTTTCCTTTTGCTAGAACTAGTTATTTATGTGCCACTCCTCATACATAATATTTGTTTTAGTTTGAAAATAAAATCTTCCTACGTAAAATAAAAACCACCTTCTGGCTTCCAGCAATTTCAAACCAAAAATAGAAAGGCAAACAAATACATATTTTTCTGGCTCCCCATCATTTCTGTTCAAAAATAGAAAGAAGCACTTTCTATAAGTGGCTCAAGTTGAAGTAATATCATGATGAGGAGAGATGTTATGGCCAATAATTTCAAGGATGTTTAGAAATCATACCTAGTACAAACAAGCAGAGGAAACACCTTTCGTTACACAAGCACATTAACACTGAGCCTCAAACACAGAGCCAGAAAACAAGGGAATAACAGATCACAGTATTGTAATTATTGAGACATGTGGCCTTTTTCCTGTCATCTCTTCAATTCATTTGTGCCTTGGTTTTGGGGAGGAACTGTACAGCTTTGAATTAGACACAGTACCAGGAGCAAGAGGAGAAGCACTAGTTAATTGGCAAGGAAACATTTCCGGCTGCATGCTTTGTGCCAAAGGAGCTGAAATGGATTTCAGCAAACCCTTCTCAGTGACTTTAACTCAAACTTTTGTTTAGATTCCAGCAGTCTTTGAGCCAGAATCCAGTTTTCAAAGGAAGCACTGACTTCTGTCTCATTACAGTTAAGAGTATAATTTATTATTCCCTGTGTAATGAAAGATATTTTAAAAATCATATGTTCACTACAGAACTAATTCTCAAACATTTAACCTGAATGTGTTTCTCTTAAGTAAACCCAACCTGAGTGACACTAGTTACACTGTGTAGTGGCCTTAGGATTTTTATATTCACTCAAATATACTCAACTGTTGCAAAACTAACATTTCAGAAGGGCATAACTGTTTATCTCTGCACTACAATAAAACAAGTCATTCCTTTCAATTTTATGCAGGTGCACAGTGGAAAAACTATCTAACCTTTCTAAACAGTCAGGCAAATTAGGAGAAGGACCTGTGTAAATGTGGCCAGTCAAATAGAGGTAGTTGATACCCGCCTTACTGGATGGTTCATCATGAATCTATATGGGCTGTCTCTGTGAACCACACTCCCCCACCCCCAATAATCTCCTCACACAGGCTGCAGTTGGCATCCCTTGATGGGCAGTGCCCCTTACTTTCCCTCTATGCAGTGGTAGGTGGTCACACTGTGGCAGCCCAGAAGCATGCTCAGGGCTGGCAGTTTTGCCAACAGAAAAGCTTCCCACTCCACAAAAGCTACACCTGAGTTCAAGAGCTTTGCAAACCAGTGAGAGGCTGGTAAGAGACAACACTCAAGTTCATACCAGCAGGAAGGTGTCCTGATTCCTAACTGGAATAGCTGCAGCAGGAGAAGACTTGGTCCAGATCACCGTATTTCACAGAACTCATAGTGCTGTATTACAGACTGGAGACACATTGTCCTGACTCAGGTGGACACTGAAACTGAAGTGGGGTATCACCCCCAAAGGTGGATGTGAGATTCTAGCCCTCTTCCTAAACCTCTTCATTTGCAACCAGATAAATTCTAGGAACAGAAGGAAAGGAAAACCTTCCAGCCTACAGATTAAGGCACCCACATGGAAAATGTGCAACAAGATTGCAGTCTGCTGTAATGAATGTTCAATTTGCTAAAACTGAGAAGTGGAGTAAACCAAAGAGAGAAAATAAAACAAGGCACAGTAAAACCTCTCCTACTTCAAAGGACTTCATAAACAATAAACCAGACTTGAATCTCTCACTTTCTGAAAGACAAAACACAATGGATATACTGGATAAAAGCAAAGGGGATGGATTTACATGATCAGCTTGTAAACCATACCTACACTCCTTTGGCTTTTCTTAGAGGTGCCAAATACAACTCATTTCAGTCTAAATTGAATACATTATGTCAAATGTCATTTCAGCTAAAAGATTTCTAAATCAAAAGTTTTTGAGGGCTTTTTTATTTTGATTTAACAACTGAATAAATATCAGTGTGCATAGCAGTATTAGACTCACTTCTCTCCTGCTCTTTCAAGAAGAAGAGTAGTAAACAAGTGGGTACATGAGTAATGGCTGATGCAACAAATGTGGCAACATAGCAAGAGTCTTACCAGAAATATCTTGCAATCATGGAGAGTCAAATTGACTACATCATCTCTTCAGAAATATATAGAAATATCTCTGTAAAGATCAAAGGTAATTTGAAAGGGTGGGAAAAAAGAGAAGAGGGGGGGAAAAAAAGAAAACACTGAGGTTCCAGTAATTCTAGTTGCAAAAAAAATCAATCTTACTTCATTAGTAATATTCCTCTTGGGGAAGTAAAAATCCACAAGGCCTGATGCTGTCTCTCACCAATTACAAGCTACAGCGAGTACATCAATCTGCAATGATAGTGGTATAAGCCTGCCAGACACACCTTCCGGGCATCCCACAGATGACATCCAGAGTGGACATATACCTTCCGGCTTCTGATCAAAATATTTGAGACACGCAACATGACTCAAACTATTTGTGTTGCTGAAGGACCTTAATTGTGTGTAGCTAAGCTCCTAGTCTGATGGCATTGACACAGACTACACAAAAAGAAAATTTCTGCTTTACCAAGCACCAAGCCAGGGCTGTAGACAACCTGGAAAATAAGCTTTTAGCCTTCTGTTTACATTTCTCACACTGGTCACCAGCTTTAACCTCTATGCTTGTTTTCTGTTTATTTGGCTGCCTGCAACAATCTGCACTTCAATGGGCAATGAATTGACAGGCAATATGAAACTAGTGACAGTGCTACAGAGGTTTCCCTCAAAAAATCAATTATTACTTAATCACATATCTCACCAGACATTAGGAATTGCATTGCCCCAATTTATAGCAGTGCTCGAAGCACTGTCCTGTGGCAAGGAGACAGCCTTACATAATAGTCCTAAATTATCACATTACCTCCAACTGGGGTTCTTGCAACAATACAGGGGGAAAATAATCACAGTGATTGCAAGCTCATAATTGTCCTTTGGCTTACTAGAGATCAATTTAATCTGACAGAACCTTACCATTAACCACTAATTAGTCAGATCTAGTCAATTACTTAAGCGGTTAATCAGCTGTCTAAATCAACTGCCTAACTTGTACAAGGAGTTTCTTGATCTGCAGATTTTCTCTCTCTTACTGGCTCACCAGGGAAGACGGATATTAAGCTTTGTGCTTTGCCTTGGGGCAGTGACAAACAGACATTAAGGCACTTTTCACAAAAGTTCATGGACCATCCCATCCTGGATAATGTGTCCCATCCACCCTGGTCCACATGACTCCGTGTTTCCAAATTGCGGATGAAACTACAGATTCACCATTAGCATTAGAAAGAGTAACTCCATTAAAGATTAGTCATAAGACATATTTGTCAAAGCATACCTTCAGCTTTGGCCACAATGGATAAATTTAAGCTTGTCGAACAAATGTTACACTTTGAAAAGACAGAAGGGTTCTTTTCACATGCTTAAGAGCAAGAAACTATATTTTTCATATCTAATTCATTATATTTTATAATACCATTGGTTATAACCTTATTTTCAAATGCATTTACTCACCTGCAAGCAATCCAAAAAAGTAACTTCTGACTGTGTTTGGGAGAAGGCCAGGAAAAACTGGAACAAAGTTCACTCCTCCTGTGTTGGAGACAGAAAGGGTCTGGAGATATCACCCTGCTTGGATCACAGCCAGGTCCTGTCAGTCCAGCTGGGAAGCCCAAGAGCAGCAGGTTATAAGTGCTGACAGCTCTGAGCAAGCAGTTGCAGAAGTCAAAGCTTCCTGCCTTCAGGAGAAGAGGGGCTGGAGAGAATGAAGAGGTTCAACAGAAGACATGTGCTCCAGCTGCTTCAGTGGCCTCCCAGACCAAAACAAGAAATCAAAATGGCATGCTTAACAAAGTGTGTCTACCCCAACTCCTTGAAATGTTGAACTGTTTCCTGCCGCTGCTGTGTTTGAAGGCCAAGGAAGAGTTTGCAGAAACACTGAGTGCAGCACTGCAATTCTTACTGTCTTCTTGTTGTCTTATTTTTTTTCTTGCTGTGGCAGGCAATGAAAGCAGGCAAATTTAATTTGGCTGTAGAAATGGATGAACAGCTAGTGCAGTTAAGGAGTAAGTAAACACTTCAGGACTAGAGAAGAGCTTCCCCGGTTTTCTGCACTCTTCCAAAAAACGCACAGATTTCTGCTATCCCAGAATATAAAACGCAGAAGGGAAGCAGGAAAAAAACCCACAAAGCCTATAGCCCCTCCTGAGAAAAACATCTAAGGGCTTTCTGGAAGCAAATCCCTTGCAAAAAGATGGAGATGAGGGGAGAAGGACCATAATTCCCTTCTCTGTTTTTTCAGAACAGTTTTTCAGCAAAGACAGTTTTGAGGGAACGCTGCAATGCCCAGCACATAAAGAAAGAATGAGGGCATGTTTTTGCACAAAGGTGCAGAACTGCTGCACTACTTGCAAACATGGATTTTCGCAGTGACAAGAACCTGGAATATACTCATTGGAAGGCAGTTCTGACAAACATTTGCTCTCATGGCATTGCTGAGGGTTTTTGCATCCAATGGAAATTAAAAATTGAAAAAGTGTGAGTTTGGAGGACAAGGTTCAGAGTCAAAAAAGAAAGAGAAAAGGTATTGTTATCAAAATTAATCAGATTTCCTAAAACAAGACTAATAAAAAAAAATTTCTGCCAGATAGAGCTCACATGGGTAGGCTGCCTGGCACATCCCAGTTTTCACCTCTGCCCTGTGCCATTTCAAGGATACACTGACTTCAGGATCCTTTGCCCAGTACAACCCAATAGCGTTTTCCTTTTGGAGAATTCTTACTTTTTCCCATCCAGTAGTCATTGGGATAAAAACCCTCTTGGGAGGCAAGACTCCTCAAGGTGGGGAATGGCCTCTCCACAGCCTCACAGCACTGCCAGGCTGCCTCAGGAGGGGATCAGTCCCCACCCACACATTGCCTAAAGCATCTTGTGAGTGGGGATAATTTGATTTAAGGCAGCAAAGCCAAGGTTAGAGCAGATGCTCTAGCTCTTTCTGTGTTCACAGGTGTTCTCCAGGGCACTGTGAATGGTGGTTTCTCCTCAGTCCCAAAAATCTGTTTACCTGATGATTATGAGGATGAAATAGGAAAGAAATAGCTGGAGTACTTGCTGCTTCTTCTGTCAAAGGTTTCCCCTCCACATTCAGAAGGTTCTAAAGAAACTGAAATTTTCAGAGTCCTGTTTGGTTCCTCATTAAAAGATCAGAGCATTGAAGAGTTTATCCTCCTCCCACCCATCACAGCACACAAAGTGCATGCACTCAAACATCACCTCTGCAAGAGAGCAACCTCAGTGAGGAAAGGTATAGCAATGACAACTGCCCTGACAGGTTTCACCAGAGGAGGGTGGAACTGCTTCTGCACTACAGTGCAGCCTGGTCAGCCCTACAGATTTGCATGCAATCTTCTTTTCCCTGTGGCTGAAAGACATTTCCCCAGGAACAAGAGAATGGAGAAAACTGGACTGCTGACATCACAGCTTCTCCAGAGAAATTTAGTCAGCGCCCATTTCTCAGTTCAACATCCAGGTCCATGTGATCTTACATAACATAGAATTTCTCCAAGGTCCAGGACAGGCAGGCCAGCAAGCTGGACAGGCAACTGAGAGCCCAGTGCTGTTCTAATATGTCTGAGTTAGAGCAGATATGGACTTCTGAGAGGCAAAACAAAAATTCTCATCTAGGATGAAAGCTCAAAGATATGATGAAAAAGTGTTCTTAGAACTACATGGCCCTGGCATCTGGTTTAATTTTCAGTGGCTTCCTTGCTTCTAGACTATTTCAGTAGATATGGTTTTATTTTAAACAGATTAATTCTCATTTTAAATTTCTACCAGCCATATTTACTTTGACTTATGTTTGCAACAAGCAAGAGAAGAAAGCCTGCTTCACCACACAAAAAGAGCCTATTAAGAAATACGTGCTAGAAGATAGCCCCTCACTAGTGGGAAAAGGGGGTCTTGTCCAAGGTGGGTAGCATAACAAGCTGGTTGTCCCTGAGAGCTGCAATAAAGCTTAAAAAAACCCCTATGACTGGTTGCAAATGATTGCTGCAGTACTTATTTGCACCCTTCAATGCCTCTAGGCATTCAAGATTTACTATAATTCTTGCTTCTTAAACCCTATAGCCTTTGCCAGAACATCTGCACAAAGAAATAAATCATTAGAGATTACTATTTGCTACTCCTGCAAATACAAATCTGACTACATCAGACACTTGTTTCTTGAAACGTACAGAAATTAACACTTTTCTGTACTTCTTTTTCTATAGTGTTACCCTCACTGTAGTAAAATCTGAAAGGAAAGTAATGAGCCTTTTCTGAAAGGAAAAATCAATATGGCAAAGCTATTCACATAGAACTAAAAGTTCTTGCACAGGAACAATTTCCAGATTTTCCCAGAAGATCTGGATTTTTTTTTTTTAATGTCATAAGCTGTATTTCACCAAACTTTTGCCCTTAAATTCCACCATATTATGACTCTCACAACACTCTATACAAAATTAATCTCTGTCTGTCTCTCATTTTTCTGCTGCTTTTCTTCTAAACTGTTCCCAGCTGTTTATTTCCTTTTATATTTAGATAAGTGTATTCCAATATAGAACATCTCTATTTTTTTAAGTAAATGTTGTATGCATATCTTTCCAGTTTTAAAGAAAAACAAACAGTTGAGATAAAATTTAGGCTTCTCAGTGATAAAAAAATAGTAATCAATACAAATTAGATTTAGTATTATCAGCTATTTAATGGTAATGTATATCTCATAGTAACTGCAGCCTCAACAGTTACTTTCATTTTTATGATCCTCTTTAAATAAATTATTTTAACTTGTTACTTCAGTTTTCCCTCTCATGCCATCTGCCATTTTGGCAACAAAACCCCCACGGCAGTAAAAATAATTAATGAGAGGTAAATGTTTGGAGAAAATCAACCCCACGCTTGATATTTCCCATTGTAGCAGAGCTCTAATTTACACCAATTAAAGAGTCTGAGGCTAGCAGAAGGATTTGAAATGCCTGTAATTTAAATTGTCCCAGTTGAAATCAACTCACTTGCAGACACAACTTTCGAGACTTTTTTCTGACACTGGAAGAAATGCTGTATTTGTCTTCCTAGATGATCTCTCAGGCTTTACTCAAATAAGTGCCAAAATGCATCCTGTTTCTGTTGTTCTCATGTCTTCTGACTAGATATTATAAATTAGCGCATCTCTTTTGGATGAATTCACAAGTACAACAAGGTTATAATACTCCTATCTTGTTAATGTCTTAGAAAAGATTGGAAGACTGAAAGAATGTTGACAAATTTAGATACAACTCCTCTTGGCACGTCACTGGCAGAATACAACTGAATTTCCACCTGATGCTGGGTGGTGGTGCCTTTTACACATGCAGACCTGACCAAAAATACCTCAGTGAGAACACAGAGGTCCAAGGGGAACATGTGAATACAGAAGTCCTACTCAGTACTAGAAAGCATTTTGCTTTTCTGGACAAGAGCTATTACTGCCCACCCTCTTTTTTTTTTTTTCAGTGTTGAATAAAAAACTTGAGGTAAGTCTAAATGTGAACAAGATAAGCATCATGCTTAAATGACTTTAATATGCCAATATGACAATCTGGTATCCCATCACCTAATGTGAGATTTATTACACTAAGTTGTAAACACCATAACCAAGACCACCGATTTCTCATCTTCAGATTCTCATTAGCTCTACTTTGTACTTGTCTTTCACAGAGAATCTCAGAGAAACCAATTTTTTCATTAGAAAAAAATTTCTCTACAGAGAGATTTTATAATAAAGTATATAACAAGATTTGATAGAAACTATGAAGTTTTGAAGTCTTGTTTTCTTACCATGAAAGAAAATTGAGGGACATTTTTTAATATGAAAATATATATTAAATAAACTGTCTAACAGCTAAACAATTATTTAAACAAAAATTATTTTTCCTGTTATATTTCTTTAATTCCTTCCTTGCATTAATATTTATTTTTGCTGAAACCTATAGCCCAACACAGGATACAAAAACATGAAATGGAATCAAGACACAATATCATGTGGCTTCACAGAAAGTTCAATATCATAGCATAACATAAAGTTTAAGATGTCCTGATTTTAAATATTTATTTTTCAAATTATATTACAGTCCTTAAATTTCAATTTTATAACTTAAATTCAGTTAAGCAATGATATCAAATTCACCCAAATTCATAAGAAGGTTGGCGCAAGAAACTCACTTCTCATGAAGTAGACAGACTTTTGACCATCAATCTGTGATTTATTGAGACCAGTGAGGAATAAAACAATCCAAGCTATTCCAAACCACTCCAGAACACTCACTCTCAATATGCTTGTGCTGTTGGTTTTTATTAAACGTCTGCCAATCCAGAGTTTAAGCCCCAATTCTTAGCAGAAGATAGTGAGCTGACTACAGTAATAGGATAAAAGTATGCTGAAATCTTGAATTCAAGGTAGCCAAAGCTGAAATTCCACAGAGCTTAATAAGTCAGGCCAGAAGGTTGAACAGCTGTTCAAACTGGATGTCAAACAAGTTTTCATCACATTTCATAATGTGTTGCATGTGCAACTAATATGTTCCTACTGTCATTAAAAGTGGAAGAAGGGGAAGAAGCAGCAGAGGAAAGATATAGCCTCTAATTGAGCACCCAGTGTCCTTGCACATCTACAGGCAGCAATATAGGACCCAAACATAATATCACGTGATGTGGTATGAAGTTATATTATGGCCCAAAAATAGGAGTAAAATAATTCAACATGCTAAGTAGCTGCCTCTAAAGCTGTACTAAGGCTTCCTTCGGGACACAAACAGGATAGAACAAACACCATCTGAAAGTGTATCTCATCAGAAATTGTCAAAGTGGAGGAACTGGAAAAAGCCCTAAGGACTCAGTAATTAGCCAGTACAAGGCCAAGATGTCTCTTCTGTGGTTTCAGGAACCCACGATCAGAGTTAAATAGCTGTGATTCACTTTATCTCTAGGATTTTATCTTCACAGTGTATCTTTGCTGGAAATGCAGTTCATGCTGGGTACAGACAACACATCCAGAAGACAGAAAACTGCTGGAGGATCTTGCTTACTCCTGCAATGGCACGTACTACACGGCAATTCAGAACACAGATTCAATCTTTATTTCAGTAGGAAGAAAAGTGCTGCAAGTGTTCTGGTAGTACACTTGGGCACAACCCACGAGACTCCAGATAGAGAAAACATACAGAAGTCGCAGCTGAAAAGAACCATTCCAGTGCATAAAATTCTAGTAAATAAATAAATAAATAAATAAATATAAATTCTGCTTCTCCATTCCAGCCTCCTTCTCTCCCAGTTTCCTATTTTGCTCTATATAAAGGGATTTTACACAACCAGTGTGGGAATTGCTGCTTCTTACTAAGTATAAACATCTTCACACTGTTGCTTTCTGAGAAAATTTGACTACTTGACACCATCTCCTTTCCCCTTGTACTTTGTAACATCCCCAAAAATCATTTAAAGACTGTATTAGGGTGTTACAGAAAACAAACACACAAGTAAACGTGTGTCAGGTGAAACACATTAACTATGAAAGATCTGTAAGGTGAACTGAATTGCCCAGCAATTGCTTTTGCTTTAGATTAAGAGAAAATAAGCACAGTTAATATGACTCAGTTGGAATGATATTTTGATGGTGCTTGTACCCAGAAGCTGCTCCTGGAAGAATTTTATAGACTTAGATGCAGCACAGAATAAGAGCGTAAGTTCTCTTGAGACCTTGCAAGAAGGAACAAGGATAACAAAGAGCTACAGAATGTAGCAAAGCAAGGAAATATGCAGTGATTTACAGCATTAGCACCCAGAATACTGTTGAAGAAACTTTTCTGAAGTATTAGCAATGGGGATTGCAGTATGCTTATTTCCATTATAATAGACCGTGCATCAGGTACTGTAGTAACAGGGAAGAAAGGATAACTGGTCCTGGCAGGTTCCAACATAAGACAGGATACAACAGTAGAATGCAGACAGGACTCAGACAGACTCCAGGATAACAGTGAGATAACAACCATCAGGATCATATCACAGTAAAAGATGAGATAATGAAATCTTGAATAACAGTATATTTCTGTGTATGGAGAGTGAAGACATTTGAAAGTTTGTTCGAAATTTAAACAACAGTTTGCAAATGAGAACACAGAACTGCAAAAGGTACTCAGACTGTGATGTCATTGTTAGTAATGGGCAAGTATGACTTAGGAAAGGCTGATGTTGATCATGCTGGCTGGATCCAATTAAAGGCTAAGCCATGACATATCAGAGAGACAGGCCAAACTCTACATTTGGTAAAAAAAAGAGATACCTCTGTGTTTAGGAGTAGATTTGTCCTTCATAGGAGGACAAGCCATGCTAATGTTTGTGAGTAAAATCACTTGGACAAAAGGTGCAGAAGAGAAATGGATCAGAGGACAGTATCATTTATTAGACCATAAACAATATTTTGAGGTATATCACAACCTTCTGAAAGGCATTTGGTAAGTGTTCTTGGAAAACAGGTGCAGAACCATTGGCAGACAGAATCATAGATAGTAAGATTTTGACAGGAGATTTTCAGATAAAATTGAAGGTAAGTGCCAGAATAAAATTATGGCTGAGCAGAGAGGGTTTTGTCCACTGACTGTGTTTAATAGAAGAAATAAAAACATGCTAGTATAGAAAGAGAGAAGGCCTGGAGGAGGTTCTGGAGAAAAGCAAGGTAGGCAAGTCAAAGGAAGATGAGCTCTATCCAGATGAGGAAGCCATATCTACAGGAGAAGCAGTTAAAGAAGTATTAGGTGAGACAAAGCTATGTTATTATGCTGATTAGTTTTTTTCTTCCCTCTTGGAAGCAATCCACAAGACCTGTTTGGAGAGAAAGGAGACAAGAACATGGGGAAAACTGAAAGCATATGCCCAGGGAAAGCATGACTCAGCTAAGCCAGAGGCAGGGTATAGAGTTAGAGGAGGACAGACACAGACTATTCACTTATACCATAGATGCCCCATAGCAAAAGCAAAAGAAACAGACACTGAAGGACAGCCAGACTGTAACTTGATGATAGGAAAGAGAAGTGAGCAATTATAGAGTAGAGGAGGCTGCAAAAGGGAAATATTTTTAGAAATATATGTCACTAAAGCATAAACACAGTGCACACACTTTGATAAGCTACATCTTTAGTTTCATGTACTGCTTTTCAGAGAAATTCTTAAGAGAAAAAAATGTGACTTTGCTTCGGTTGAGAAGGAAACTAAGATGCAGAGAGGGGTAATAGGTATGATTTCACATACGACATTACCTCAGTGCCCATCTCCCTCTCTAGTGATTGTGTAACATGCAGCATGATTTTATCAGCATTAAATGACGCATCAGGAAGGACATTTTCTGCTTCATCTTTATCCAAACTCATCCTCATCCTACTAACCCACAATTAAGTCACTATTAGTTTAGAGAGATCATGCGGGAGTGTGTAAGTAATGGATTTGCTGGAGAAGCAGAAACACACAGAATTAACAAGGACAAACATCTTAAAAAATGAGGAAACCCTTCAACCTGTGTTGGCTCAATCCCTTCCACAGTCACCTTGCAGGGACTACATAGAGTTGGTGGAGAGGATACCATGCTGAGCATTCAGCCCCCAGCTACCTACTCAAGGAAACGCACTCAAAGATGTGAGCAAATGCTGTGTCCTGGCTGCTAGGCAGCCCTGCAAGAAATCATGACTCCCAGTATGCATGGGAAGAAGTAGCAAAGAGCTTGCACCAAAAGTTAACATGAATATTAGCAGCCTGGCATTAATGGCTCTTGACTTTTGTGAAGTGAAACAGAGCTTTCCATCACCCTGAGACAGAAAAGGGGCAGCAGTGAGGCAGAATGCTGGGCAAATGCATCAAGACAATGCAGCATTTGAAAGCAGAGAGCTTCAGCATCACTGACCCAAGGCACACAGACTCCTCATTCCACAGGACTTGTACCTGGTCACCTTGTGTACAGCTCTGTCACCAGCATCAATGCCAAGAGAGAGGCACTGTGGGAATCTCCTTCCCAGAGAGGTAGTTTTTGCCTCCAGAAAGTTTTGTCACAGGGGAGAGTACAGAAAAGCCATTCCGCATGAAGATACAAAACAGTTTCTCTCTCCTTTTTAAATTGTTGCAAATTATTGAATGTTGGCATAATTGGCAGACAGGAAAATCCTGCCAAACTGAACTGAAGATCCTGTGCACAGATAATAAACTTTCTAAGAAATCCAATTAACACAACTAAACTCAGTAAAGAAAGATATCCCCCTCTACTCCAAAAAGAACTTGTTGAAAGTTAGTAGGTAAGTGAATGATTAAACAAGCTGTTAATCTCTATTTTCCCCAAAGGTACATTTTGTTGAGGAAAACTTGAATCCAGAGCTAAAAAGTCAGGGGTTTGGGTTTCCTGTTTCAGTGCAAAGGACAGGAAATTTTAATTCCAGCTGTCCTTTTGTTCATAGTATTTGTAAGCCCATTCACATAGTACTTTTACCATGTGTTTACTCATTCAGTTTCATGTGTATGAGAGAAACATTAAAGTTAATGTATTCTAAAATTCTTTTTAGACTGAAAACAGAAATAATTCTGCTCAGTGCTGTCACCACAGTACATTATAGTCTACTCCCATATGGCACCTTAAATTCTCATTACATGACACCAGATTTTCACTTTTTTTTCTAGAAACCTGAAATCAGTAAAGGAATTGCTTCAATTTCCATATTAAATCTTTGTCTTCACCAATATCTTATTTATATGAAACAGTCATGACTAGACTGTCACCACGTCATGGATCTTAAAACATAACTATATTGAACTTGTCCAGAAGAGAATCATTCATACGTGTTTGTCCTCACTCAACAAACGAACTTCATTATTTCTAATAATTTCATTATTTTTTAGTGATCCATTTGCATTTTTTAGTCAAAGTGGAAGGCAGGGAGATGGGGAAACATGAGGTCTTTTCCACGGGCCTTTAAAAACAGGCAATTACTTGCCAGAGTGAACTTCCTTTATTATACCAAGTGAGCCTTGTTTCTCATCAGCTAAAGTTATACTGTCTTTTTTAAAGAAAAAGAAAATAGATTTGACTAGACAGAAGTAACTAACACCTGTCACTTAAGCAAAAAGAAGTAAGCCACAACCTTACCAGCAAGGAATTCTGATGAACAGCTGCACTTGTCCCGTCAGCTCCTTATACCTTGAGAAGCAGAGAGGAAACACTCACAGAAAGCAGTTGCAATGCTGAAATTGCCCAAGAGGAAACTGATGCCTCTTTTACAAACCATGACTACACAAACCACAAGCTAGGCTTCAAAGCAGGTGTTATAAGCCATGCCTGCCAGAACTGTTAATGCTATAACCAAGCCATATAGAAATGGGGTAGGGGATGGGAATGAAATATTAGAAATATTCCCAGATAGCTAGTTTTAATATATTTTTAATGGGTTTTTTTAAAAATGAAAAATTGGTTTAAAAAATGTTCCTGAGAAGAGGCTGAGAAGAGTGCATTGTAGGAGACAGAGGAAAGCATACTACAGGTAGCCTGTAACAAATGGCACTCTCCAAGCCTCAATGCAGCCTCTGTTGCTAGCACATTCCTCAGAGCATCCCTCCAGTCACAGTCTTCTGGGAGCCCCCAGAGTTCAGTCCTGCACCCTAAGGTGTGGAGGAACTCGGAGCTGGCTGAACCCAACCACACCAAGGCCAGGGAGCCCTTTGGACAAAAAGAAGGACAGGGCATGAAGTGTTGCCAGTTTGGTTTTTCTCAGTCATCTGCAAGGTATGTCCCAGAAAACCCTATCCAAGCATGGATGACAGCAAGATTTGCAGACAAACACCTGGGTCTAATGGCTTCAAATGAACCATCTTTAGTTCCTTTTTCACTAATTGATGCAGTGGTAAGCCAAAATTAATAACCCTACTAAAAATATGAGACAGATGCTTCTGTAAGTCACATTTTTACTAGACCTGGGGAACAAACAAAATTAAAAGTCAGGGCCTTGTAGCTTTAGGTATTTTCTGACCTGTGTATGCAACAGCTTCAGCCATGGGTATGTCGCCTTCAAGCAGGAAAAAACACCTAACTACAGCATGAACATCTAAATAACTTTTCATTGTTCTGTCCACACAGCTCTTTACTTATTCTACATATCACATTAGTCTATAAAGACAGAGCAGGCACTCTCTTAAATTTCATCCTTCTTCAAAGTGATAGGCATTGCTAAAAATAAGGCAGGTCATTGCATACTTTGAAGTGAGTTTCTCCTTTTTGACTCACTGGAATATTATAGACTAGTTTCCTCAAAGCAGGATGGAGAGATGCTGCTGCCTAGGGATTCTCCTGCATTTCTTGAGATCTGTCTCCCAGCAACATTCCATGATCCAAAGTTGGGCAAAGGAGACATCCAGAGATCTCAAGGCTTTACTATTCATGATACTGAAATTACAGTGCCACCTGTAGGACACCCAGAAAAAAATCAGTTTGGGCCTAGGTGGTGCCAGGAACGCCAGTTGTTATAATTATAGGGCTTTCTAGTTACCTTGGCAAAAATGTAGGAACATAAAAGCCAGATGACTCATGTCAGACTCCAGGGAGTAACTTGATAACTTTGTTCACATAGAGCAACATGCATTGTTTTAAGTACCTCAGGACATCCAGAAGTGGATGTTTTGCTACAAAAATTAATCTTTTGTGGAAAGAGGATGTGCCAGTATAATGAATGCATAGTCCATCCACTTCAGAGCTTGTGCCAGTGTAGGCAGGAGAGATTTGCCACATCCTCAAATACTTCTAACTAAGACAAACATCACCCTTGAACAGTTGAATCTAAGGAAAGTTTCCATTATAGTTGCAGACTTTCCTCTTTTTTTTTTTTTAACTTTTCCATTCTCAATTTAGTTTTTAGCTATGGATCATGTACCCAATATATGGCACATCATTGACTGGTATTTGCATTGCCTGCATTGCACCAGTGTTGGGAAGCACTCCTATATCCTTCAGAATATATTAATAAACTTATTTTATGTCGCTTTACCTTTTTTTTTTTCTCTTTACCAGAAGAGAAAAGTGGAAAAACTTTTCTAAGTGGAAAATAGGTAAGGCAATATCTGTAAAGATTTCTCACCAATGTATCATTTCAAGATGCACAGTAAGACAAAAGTAAGTATATGCACCTTAGTTGTTAAATTTCCATTAATAACATTTAAAGTGGAAAGTACCCAACTGATTTACTTAATAGCTCTGTTGCTGCAAATGAACTTAAAAAGAGGAGGTGCACAACATGTTCAAAGGCAGCTTCTGCTTAATTTTCAGCTGCGGTCAAAACCAGAACAAAATGTTCAGACAAATGAGGAAAGGAATAGTGAATAATATAATGGATTTAAGAATCCTTTTGTTTAGATCAATGGCAGTTTTGTGTGGGATGTTATGTAACATAACCATCACCAACAAACAATGGAAAGAATCTGGAAGACTAAAGAGCAAAGTGAAAAGAATGGTCAAGAATTGCCAGGGGAAAAAAAGCTCTTGTAGGAAGATGGATTTTAATACAAACATGGATTTTATACAAACAATGCTTTGTAGTGTGGCATAACTGATAAGGGATTCAACATAAATATTTTAGATTATGATTTACATAGGGAAAACACAACTCTTTCTCAGTCATGTAAAACAAAAAGGGAAGGAACAATGAAAGGTGGTAAAATTAAGAGAAGGAAGTGGGTTCAAGTACACTATTTGGAACTCACTGCTTCAGTGAACTGAGCATGGAAGTTGGTGTAGAACTGAAAATATTACTCTGTCAAACAGGGTAAATAGTGATTAACTATATGCAGAGAGCAGTAAATGAGGTACTTTCCAGTAACATTATGTTGAAACATTCATGGTAAATTTCACAGCATAAGAAAATTATTCTCTTAAGCTTTAGTAGTTTCTTATGACCACAGCAGTGGCAAAGAGTAAGAGACCTTTACTAACTTTTGAGGTAGATGCTGCACAGCACAGAAATAAAAATTGCAGTAAGATAAATCATGCAAAGAGTTAAAAAATTTATTTATATAATTGTGCAAATACAGACTGCAGAAATCACTAGGCTTCCACCCAGGGAGGTATGAGAGGCTGGAGCTAAAGAGAGATTTTGAAGGGACTTCCTGACAACATGGCTACAAGGACACAAGAAAACTTGTGGGGAGGAAGGCAGTGGTGGGGAGGAACCAAAAACATTTAGGAATTTCCAGTTCCCATTTATCTGGTGAGATACCTGTGAGAAAGAAAAGGATTGTTGAAAGCAGAATAACCAGAATCATATGTACCAGGAACATGAGAGTAGCTCATAGAGATGAGTGAGACTTGATGAAAGCAGGCAGGTTAAACTATTTTCCATTGTGTTCCCGCAGCAGATTTCAAATCCATTGAAGCTGGGAATTGCAGAGCAGAAAACTTATCTGTCTGGTTAAAAATTTAAGGCATAGCACTGAATTTTCTCCTTGAGCTGAACAACAGTTGTCACAGAAAAGAAAAAAAAAAATCACCCAGTTCACAGTTTATTTGCAATAAAATCCAATTAGACAGCATTTTTTAATCAAAAACGCTCTGTGAGTGTTTGTGTCTTACAAGACAGGAAAGTAAGGTATCATCTGAACTTCCATTTGCCTACTCAGCCAAGTAAGTAACTGACGAATGTACCAAAAGGTATGGGAAAGCCACTGAAAGCAGATAACATATCACTTACCAACAAACTCTATTGGTTGCATGACTCCTGCCACAGGCTATAGAGACCACAAGTAGGATGAGATGAGTCTCCGTCAACCTGTGTGATTCATACTTGCCAAACCCATCTCTTACATGCAAACTAGTTGTTGCTGGCACTTAATATGACTGAAAGTTACTGACTTCCACTACCATAAAGTTTTCCTTCTAAGCAGTAAGGATGTTCCAGCTTCCTCTGCGAGATTTCTTTTCTATTTTAACTTGTTTCACTTAATGAATGTATTTGAAACTGAGAGTTTTAACCAGTTCTTGAACACTCTGAGAGAACAGTGGTGTTTTATACATAGCACTTCAGTTTTGTATTTCTCTGTCCCTAGATCAAGTCAACCTTGTGGGAGCATTATAGGGAAGGGGAGAAAATCGGCTGTATGTAAGGGGAGAAAACCCCTACCACTTGGCTAAATCTGAGTGTAAGATTTTGAGAATAAAATGCTGACGGACAAAATAGGACTGGCAGCCTTTGAGCAGGGAATCAGTACTAAGAGGCTCCAGCCCTGACTCTGGCACTGACTTATTACTTGATTTTGAACCCACCTCTTTCAGAGCTTTACTTCTGTACTTTTAAAAAGAGGTACACAGTGATTACCTACACTGGAGGAATTTTATGAAAATTTAATAATTAAGTCCTCTAAAGTGTTCATAATTTCCAAGATTAACTGCTTCACAGGAGGGACACATATGAGCTACTTTTATAAGAACAGCATTAGCAGAACAGAAAAGCACCTTTCAGGTGGCCAGAAAATTGTTGAAAAAATCTTGAAAACAAACAGTTGCCAAAGTTAAGCATTAGAAACTAGTTTTATTGCAGCACTATACTAATCAAGGACTTTAAGATCTGTAGAGAATCCTAAATCCCACTCTTTGCTTCAGAGTAATTTATTGCACAGCCTTATGCCACTGCTTTCCTTTCATCTTTGATAAAAAACCTTCAGCAGTTCCTGTCACATTAACACTACTGCTGCTGGCTGTGGCTGTGTATGTTTAAAATGACTGCCAGAGAGCCTGCAACAGCTTCCCATTGTAAATGTTGACATGGACAATTTCATCACTAACCCAGTGACAGAAACTGGGTGTTCCACACACACTGGGTGTGGTGGGCTTGCAAGATGGCCAGCAGGTTATATAGATGGAAGCACTGCCAGGAGATCAAGGGACATGATTATATCCCTCAGCTTGGTTTGAGCCACATCTAAATGTTGTATTCAGTTTGGAGCACACATCCCCAGTATGGGAAAGATGGTGACAAATTGAAACAAGCTCAGCAGGGGATACCAAGATGTTTGGAGCTGGTTGGTTCCGTGAAGAGAAGCTGAGGGACTGGGACTTTTCCAGCTTGGAGCACAGACAGCTTCAGGGGCCCTCAAACAGCAGCCCTCCACCACCTATCAGGTCAGCAGGAGGACAGGGATGGGCTCTTCCCAGTGGTACACAACAAAAGGATGAGACGCAACAGGCAGAAGTTGAAACAGGAGACCTTTAGACTGAATATAAAGAAAACCTCCTTCCCCATTATGACAATGGGACCAGTCACCCTGAAGAGGTTGTACAGTCTCTGTCCTTGGACATTTTCAAGACCTGATGGGACAAAGCTCTGAGTGAGTTTGTTGGAGCTCATAACTGAGGCTGCTGTGAGCAGGAGGTTGGACTGAGATCTCCCACCTGGGTGGTGCAATGAGCCTGTCATTCTCTGTTAGATTGAAACCTACCTCTGACCAGCAAATCATCCACAAACCTGTAGTGAAAATATTAAAAAGTCTTCCCAGAAGTAGAGAGATGCATAAATTTTCAAAAAGCAGGATACATATGAACAACAAACACAAGTTTAGGACAACCTGTTTACTTGTGCACATATGCCAAAATCTATGTTAAAATCCAACCATAAATATCACTGTTAGGAATATGATAATGAACTAAGATCATGCAATTTCAAAAAATATGCTCCTTTAAAAGTATTCTTTTCTTACCATGCCAAACATCCTTCTCCTTCATTCATATATTTCATTTGTTCTGTCAAGTCATCCAAACTGAAAGTTTTTAAAATATACTTTTTCACACACAGAAAAAGGGATAAGGCCTTTATCCAACTATTTGATATGTAAAAAAATACTTGAGAGAAGAGGAAAGTTTCTGGATGTAACCCTTTCCTTCAGAAGAAAAAATTTAAGCAGGAAAAATAAACCAACAGCATCCCCAGGTTTTGCTTTCTCATTCAACCATTTCTATTTCCAATGAACAGTCATTTAGGCTAAGCAAAAATTACAAAGGAAAAAATTATTATATTTCTTGAGAATGAAAATATATTAAAGTGCTTGGAAGTCTTTTTTCTAAAAAATAAAATAATCCTTTTCACATATCTCAAGTTTATTTTTTCAAATATTTCTAGGGTTGTGCTCTAAGATTCCTAAGGCTAGCCCATCTACTTGCTTGTAAAGAACCCAAAAGATGTGTGCCCCATTCCAGCTGTAAGATAAATAGATAAAAAGCCAATACAGCCATTGACTTGTGTTATCAGATTCAATAATTCATCAGCAATTCATCAATAAACTTCAAGCACTTTGTTTATAAGTCATTGAGAGTGGATTGAATTCAATTATACTTTAGGGTCACACAAGTTGCATTTCAATTCAAACACTGTCATGAAACAGCTGAGCCTTCAAAGATGTGTAACTTGAAAAAGGTCAATTTTTTAAACATTGGTAAGAAAAGCATGGCATACTATGTTTCAGTTGATTGAGGGTTTTTGCCACTTGCACGTCTATTTGTCAAATAATGGCTTTTCAAATTATACTATCATTAGGTATATTCACATCATCTGCATTCATCTGGATGAATTGAATTTGCCCAAACAAATTCTCTCCCACTTTATTTCCTTTGCGGGCAACTTTGGGCAAAGGGGAGCTGACTGCTGAGCTCTCACACCTCCAAAGGCCAGAGGAGGTCATGCAGTAACACCAATACATTCACCAGGAAGAGCACCGACCTCAGCTGCATGTTTGCCATTTCTCATCAACATTTTCTGCTGAGATTGCAAAGCATCCACGATTGCTACTTCCTCTTTCTCTCTCTTCCTCCCCCACAGCATTTGTCCCAGGTACAGCAACAAATCTACTAGGGTGAGGAAGGTGAAGGCTGCTCTCCAGTCATCCTTTCTGCTTAGCTATGATTTTTATCCTTATTCCACTCCTCCGGCTTATTTTCATTTTTCATCCTCGGCAATCAGGCATAATAAGGTGAGACAAGGGAATAAAAGCATTTTGCAATACATCTTAGTAAATGTTTGAGTCACTGAGGTCTAGTGGTTAAAATCTCTCTCTCTGTTTTGAATATGTTAGTACCCAAGCACCAGGCTTCAAGAAATGTATTTGGGGCTCACTATTTCTTTTTCACCAAGTCATTTTTTTTCTAGGTTCACATGTGCCTCAACAGGGCACTTCACCTTGATAAAAACTTAAGTTGGGCAATCTCCAAAATTCATAAGGAAGACAGCTCAGTGTTAAGTCCATTGTATACATGAGGAACATGAAAATGTTATGATTAGATTGCACTGTGACTAAACAAAACCATACAAAACCTTAAGAACTTGTGTGACACATCTACCAACACTTCTACATTGTTACTGACAGTAATTCTGTGCAAAAGGTGCTGAAACTTCTCATACAGGCACATCGAGGATATCCCAGAGGGTTCCTCTTTGTAGTAAGGACCAACTGGTTAACCAGCTCTCAGGGAGCCTTCCAAATAATCCTTGGTTAAAAAGACAGTGTTATCAACTCTATTGTCAACTCTAATTTGAGCCCATCACCACAAGCAGAAATTTGTTTTCTTTTTATACCAGAACTGAACAGTTTTTGGGCAAGCATCCCTGCAAGCACACTGGCTGAACAGGGCTCAGGGTAAAAAAGACAGTTTATGATGTTTGGATGAAGGGGCAGACAATTCAAAAAGAGTACAGGGATGTCTTTAGGTCACATAGAGAGAAAATCAGAAAGGCAAAAGCTCAGCTAGAACTCAATCTGGCCACTGCTGTGAAAGATAATAAAAAAAGGTTTTATAAATACATTAACAACAGAAGCAGGGCCAAAGAAAATATCCATCCTTTATTGGACACAGAGGGGAACATTGTCACCAAGGATGATGAAAAGGGTGAGATACTTATTGCCTTCTTTTCTTCAGCCTTTAACAGAAAGACTAGTTATCCTCAGGGAAACCAGACCTCCTAAACCGGTAGACACAAATGGGGAGCAGAAAAAAAAGCCTTCAGTCCAGGAGGAAGTAGTTAGTGTCTTAAGTGGCTCAACAGGTCACAAGTGTAAGGGGCCATAAGGGATTCACCCAAGGGTACTGAAGCAGCTGGTGGAAGGAGTCACCAAGCCACTCTCCATCATTTATCATCAGCCCTGATTAACCAGGGAAGTCCCAGATGACTGGAGGTTAACAAATGCGATGCCCGTCTGGTTGGAAGGAGGATCCAGGGAACTACAGGCTTGTCAGCCTGATCTTGGTACCAGGGCAGGTTATGGAGCAGATCATCTTGGGTACAAAAACAGGACACATACAGGACAACCAGGGGATCAGGCCCAGCCAGCATAGGTTTAGTGAAAGGCAGGTCCTGCTTGACTAACCTGATCTCCCTTTATAACCAGGTGCACCAATTAGTAGATGACGGAAAGGCTCTGAACTTCAGTAAAGCCTTTGATACAGCCTCCCAGAGTATTCTCCTGGAGAAACTGGCAGCCCACAGCTTGGATTGGTGCATTGTTTACTGGGTTAAAAACTGTCTGGTTGGCAGGGCCCAGAGAACGGTGGTGAATAGAGTTACATCCAGCTGCAGCTGGTCACATGTGGGATTCCCCAAGCCCAGTCCTGTTCAATATTTTTATTGACAACCTAGATGTGGGCATCAAGTGTACCCTCAGTCAGTTCACAGGCTAATTTGGGCAGCAGTGTTGTTCTGTGGGAGGGGAAGAAGGCTTTGCAGAGGGATTTGGACAAGCTGGATCAATGAGCTGAGGGCAACGGTATGGGGTTCAAAAAGGTGAAGTGCTGAGTCTTGTACTTGGGTCACAGCAACCCGTGCAGTGCAACAGGTATGGGGAAGAGTGGCAGCCCAGTGGAAAAGGACCTGTGGGAGCTGGTCAACTGGCTGAACATGAGCCAGCGGTGTGCNGCTGGCTGAACATGAGCCAGCAGTGTGCCCAGGTGGCCAAGAAGACCAATGGTATCCTGGCCTGTATCAAAAACATTGTGGCCAGCAGGACCAGGGGAGTGACTGTCCATCTGTACTCAGCACTGGTGATGTCGCATCTGGAGTACCATGTTCAGTTTTGGGCTCCTCACTTCAAGAAAGACAAGGTGCCAGAGTGTGTCCAGAGAAGGGCAGTGGAGCTGGTGAAGAGTCTGGAGCACAAATCTTGTGATGACCAGCTGAGGGAGCTGGGATTGTTTAGCCTGGAGAAAAGGAGGCTCAGGGAGATCTTATCACTCTCTATAACTACCTGAAATGAGGTTGTAGCAAGGTGCAGGTTAGCCTTTTCCCCTAGAGAACTAGCAACAGGACAAGAGGAAATGGCCTCAAGTTCTGCCAGCAGAGGGTCAGGAAGAAATTCAGGAAGAATTTCTTCACTGAAATGGTGGTTAAGTATTGAAACAGCCTGCCCGGGGATACTGTGGAGTCACTGTCGCTGGAGATGTTCAAGAACCAATTGGACATGGCACGTAGTGCCTTGGGCTAGTTGGCATGATGATGTTGGCTCAAAGGTTGGATTCAATGACCTTGGAGGTCTTTTTTCTACCTAAATGACTTTATCATTTTATTCTATGAAAGGACCAAGGTTCAAGCTGTTGGAAACAAAGCAGATGAAAACCACTTCCACTCTCCTCCACCCTTGTGGCCAGCATGACTCAGTAATATTATCACACACATCCTTTGACACTTCAAGCAGGGCCTTGAGCTCCCCAAACCCACTGCTACTCCTATGCACTTGTTCCACCACTTTAAACACCTGCTGAAACCCAAGCAACTTGTTATGTAAGGATTTGGACTTAGCAGGACTGCAACAATTTCTTCACACTCACGTAAGTTCCAACGGTTCTCATTATAGAGGAATTCCTTGTCTGTTCAAAAAAAAGATGGAGGGAATCAAAGGCCAACAGTTACAGAAAGAGAGAAAAGGGGGAGTGAGAAGGCAAGAGAGAAGATGTGATTAGACAAGCCAGAGGTACAGATTCCTGCTTTGCTACAATGCAACATTTTTAGACAATAACATGGGTGCCAATTTCATTCCTGACACTTTCTGGAGAGCTCAACCCAAGGCTGCTATGGAGCAGGAAGTATGGATAATCTGAGTGTCCCAAGGGGATTTAGAGATGAAGCACCTGTATCTTCAATAACCAGCTGAAGAAAATTGACCTCATGGATTATTATTTTTTCCAATAACTTAGTTACATGACAGATTTTCAGAGAAAATAAAAGTGGCATTTTTATTCAATGCTCCAAACCATGTCAGAGTAAAGGTAAAGTGGCCAATAGCAAATACTGAAACAGAGCACAGGAACAGAGACAGCAACAGAGACAATGTGAAGTGAGGCTTCTGTAAGGAATTCTGCTATTTCACAGTGTGGACACTTCCTGAAGGAAGATTAGGCAATATTTCTCGAGAGCCTGTCCTTCCACAAACTTTTCTCTTTACTTTTTGATCCCATTTATATATTCAGCAAAATGAAATCCACACTAACTCAGAGAATTTCATTGTGCAGTATGTGAAAAAGTAATTCCTTCCAGTTTAAATTTACTGCCATTTTTGCTGGGGTTTGGGTTTTTTGTTTGTTTTTTTTTGGTTGAATTTTCTTGGGCTTTGGTTGCAGTTTCTGCTTGATTAGGTTTTTTTTTTTTTGTTGAATTTTCTTGGGCTTTGGTTGCAGTTTTTCTTGATTAGGGTTTTTTTTTTTTGTTTTAACAAATGACACATACTTGTATTGCTGTGGGGAAAAATAAGTATTATGTGACACCTTGTAATCATCTCTGTGCCAGTCATAACTTTTCCATTACATCTCAATCCTCTTTTTTGAACTGAAACTCTAGTTCCCCTTTTCCATATCTTGTTTCTGACCTCCACTTCCCATCATTCAATTAGCTCTTAACCCACAAAAGATCTGTAGTTGCCTGGGTGTCACGAGCCTTTGGCAACAGCCCTGCCCAAAGTTTTCTGGAAATCTAAGTTCACTGCACTGATACAGACATGGGCAAGCAGTGCAGTAAACTCACAACAACAAATTTGTAGAGCAAAATGTGCAGTGCCAAGAATCTGACATGCACGTAAGTATTGAAAATCAGTATTGGTAGTCCAGTCTCATGAACTAATTAGCAATGCACTTCTGGAACACACCTGGTTAATTTGATTCAAAGGACTCATTTTGTGTAACAGTCATGACAAGATCAGTCTGCCACGTGAACTACGGCAAGATAAGTGGGGATAATGTTGATATTTGCTTCAGAAGTGCACTCCTTACTTGAATTAATACACCCATGGCACAACATCCCCTATCAACTGGATGAACCTTCAGATCAGGGGGGCTCATAAATCCAAAGAATGCTGGGTTTCTGAAGAGTCATCTTTACCCCCCAAAAAACAAAGTCAGTATTAATCTCCCTTGATACCTGTGAATTCAGCTGGTTATTAATTTGGCTCTTCTTATTCCTTTGGTACTCCATAACTAATTCAGTTAATCAATTACATGCCATAGTATCTACTTTAGCATTTCCTTTTCCCAGTTGCTTCAGAATTCTCCATGAACATTGTCAGGTGCTGATGATCTACCAGCTTATTTTTTTATTTATTTGTCTTAAAATACACTCTCGTAGTAGTTCACTTTGAGACAATTCCTTACATGTCCTCCATCAAAACAAAGGCCCTCATCTAGAAACATTTAGTCCAAGGGTTCATTTAATACTGTTTCTTATAGTCTTGTTATCTTTTCCTTCTTCTTTTGCAACTCAAACAAAATCTTCCTCTGGTTTCTGTTTCTAGTGATCTGAAAGGATTTTGGTGTGACCCCTTCTCCAGTCCATTTTTTATTATTTCAGCAATCAAACCAAAAAGACTAGCTATTTATCAGAACTTACGGTCTTTTCCATATTATTCTATTTGATATGACTTCCATTTTTTTACAAGCATAATCTTATTTCTAATAGACTATTGTAATTTGATGTTTATATATATATAATCTTTTTCATTTTATTACTGGTACTTTTTAAATCTTCCTTGACAGGTGACAAACATTTATTCTTAGTTTCTACTAATGGTGCAATTAAACAGCCTTAATGCCATTTCAAATAGCTTATCTTTTTAGCTGCTCCCCTTATTGTCCTCTCAACACACATTCTCACATCATTTAAGTCCACTTTTTAAAGTTGCTGTATTTGATTTCTTAACTACCACATTGATGCTGAATTTCACAGAATCACAGAATATGCCAAGTTGGAAGAGACCCACAAGGATCATCGAGTCCAACTCCTGGTCCTGCACAGGACCATCCCCAAGAATCACACCATGTGCCTGGGAGTATCGTCCAAACACTTCCTGAATTCTCTCAAGCTTGGTGCTGCAGCCACTTCCCCAGGGAGCCTGTTCCAGCACCAACCACCCTCTGGGTGAAGAACCTTTTTCTAATATCCCACCTAAACCTCCCCTGACACAACTTCAGGCCATTTCCTCAGGTCCTGTCACTGGTCACCACAGAGAAGAGATCAGGAGTTTGGAGACTGCACTGAAGTGTCCCCTCAGTCTCCTCCAGGTTCTGAACAGACCAAGTGACCTCAGCTGCTCCCCATATGGCTTTCCCTCAAGGCCCTTCATCATCTTTGTTGCTCTCCTTTGGACACTCTCTAACAGTTTAATATCTTTTTTATATTGTGGTGCCCAAAACTGTATACAATATTCAAGGTGAGGCCACACCAGGGCAGAGTAGACAGGGAAATTTGAAGTCACTGTTATTTCCTATACTTATTTATCTTAATCAAAAGGAAAGATATGATACTTTCTTTGTTGTTCTCCTAACCTCTGACAGCTGGAATGAAAATTTTAACCAGGACATTTGTTTGTTGGGGTTTTTTTGATAAACACTTCCTACTAAACAATCTTTGTAACTGAAAAGCTTTCATCCGTCCTCAGAAGGAAAATCCCTATAAAGTAGCTATAAATTGGCTTTTCCAGAAATCCTGAGCTGAAAGATTAACAGTAATAAGAAAAGCAACAATAACAATTTCACCCCAAAGCCAGGGCAGGGGCCAGGGAAGCTGCAGGAAGTAACAGGACATTGCTGTCCCGTACTCTGAGGCTGGCGACACCTGGCAGGAGAGGACAGGGGTCAGACTCTGCTGGGAGCAGCACTATGCCCCAAACATATACAGAACAGCTGCTCATCTCTCCTGCCAAGAAAACCCCTTGTTTAATAAATACTAGGTATGCATACCCACATTAAACATACAGCAGTGAACTTACAAAAGACTTTCTTTCCCACCCCTTAGGCTGTCTGCCAGAAACACTCAACTGTAGCAGTCCAAGGTTTCTCTATAGACCAACCCCACAAAAAAAAATCTGAACTAGAGTATGACCCAGCCTCCACAGGCCACAGGGTGTTTAACTATTAACTACTCATTGAATCACAGCAGATTTCTATTAGCAGCACTCTTCTTTGTCCAGCCACTGCGTTAGGGTTGGATGAAGTGCTGGTTTAAGAAGCAGAATGTGACAGCTGGCGGAGTGCCCTCCTCCAGCAGAGGTAAGCAGGGATCTAGGCTGGCATGCAGGACTCAGGTTTCAATGGGAGGCTCCCTTGGACTTCTTATCATCTGAGACAAGGTAAGGAGAGTCTAATAAGACATCTAGTTTCTGTGCATGACTCCATGAGCTCTATCTAACCAAACCATGGTAAAAGTTGGTTATGCTGGAACAGAATTCATTTGTGTAAAATGTTAGAGAACAAGCTTGCACAAGGTGTTCAAGAAAGCACTAGTTATAACCAATTTTTACTCCCACAAATAGTAGCCAAATGAATATTTAAGTGTCCTTTACCAATCCTGCCTTATCACATATTTCTCTCCTTTTCGAGAAATCCAAAAGAAATATGTAGCTTAAAAGCTTTTGGGAACTAGGAAGGAAGATATTTTAGAAGAACTGCCACATATAAAACTTATTCTACCAAAATCTGGAGGAGATGACAGCTTAATTTCAATGACTACACTCACCAGAGGCTTCCCCTCCTGCAGCTATCTACTCAGTCTTCTGCTGAAGAAGGTGACAACAGTACAGGTATCTTGTCCCCAAAGAAACCATGCACACAATGGTGCGGGCAGTGGAAACACCCCAAAACACAAACCCTAAGCCTCTCTTTGCATAATTTTCCCATACCACAGCTCAAACCACTACCTTTCCCCTCCTCCAGTGAAGAAAGCTGCACATTCTAATCCAGAAGTATTCAACAAATTAAACACTAACCATTTCTGTTACCACGAAAAGAAAGAGGAATCACTCCAAACAGATCAGAGTCGCAACTAAAAATCTTAAAAGAAAATTTAAACTCATTCTGGTCAGAGAAATATCCAACTGGCTGTTTTCCTGAGGGCTAATTTGCAGACAATTTTTTCATGTTCTTCACTAAATACAGTTCAAATGAATCTGTTGCGGGCACAGGAACCCCATCAAGCAGAAGTCATTTCAAGGACTGAATAACTGGTAGCAACCACTGTCACGTACTACAGAGCTATCCACAGCCACTGAGTAGTTAGGAGACTGCCAGCAGGAAAGATAGTCCAGCTGCAGAAGAGCACTCATTTACAATTCAAGGGCTTTTCTTTCCCCCATTTGCTTTGCAATGCTGAGCAAGCTTGGTTTACCTCTGTCTCAGTTTCTCATATCACCCAAGGAAAGCAACAGCTCTCTCCTGCAGATGAAAACGTTGTGAAGAGCAGATGTAAATTCAAGAAACACTAGGGACCTTCGCTCCCCAGATTTGTGGGTTGTATAACCCAGGTACCACCCAAAACATTTAAATGATTATTAAATGCCAATCAAGAACAATCTATCTCATTAATGGCAGTTAATGGCCTTTCAACCAGAAAAAATAAAAGTACCCAAAGACTGCAAATTGCTGACCAAATTATCATGATTTTAAGTTAATGGAACTGATGACAATGCCATAGCTACAATGACACAAAAGTCAGCTCTTGGAGCAAGAACAGGAGATACCCCCCCCCACAGAAACATCTCTGGTCCAGGTGCTACCAATGCTCCATCATTAGTGCTGATGCATTCTGGACAGTCATTTTCCTTAAGATTATATGAAGTGTCTGCACTGTGTCCCACCTAAAATAAATCCAATGCGCAGGCTGGAAGGCGTACAAAGACCTTCCACAGATCTTCGTTCGCGAAGTCTGGCCATTATATTATATGAAGTGTCTGCTAATGATCTGACATTAGCAGAGCCTAGGGATAGAACCAAATTTTAAACCTACTCATCCAGGTCCCATAGAAAGAGACTTCCCTACATCAAGTCTCCATTACAGAGTAACACTTCCTCATATTTTTCTTTGCAGAGAAACCAGGTGACAGATCTGAACCTGTGTATTCCATTCTAGTTTCACAACATCCAGTCTCAAGTAAACTTTTCCTTTTATCCCCACTATGTAAAAGTTTCAGACACTGATAGATGGTAAGGAAGTTACCTCAACTTATAATGCTTTCCCTTCTCCTCTTCTTCCCTTACATCCTCCAAGTTGATGAAGCAGAGGACGTGGGCAGAGCTCCAAGAAGTCTGCATTAGGAAGAGCAGCAATTCTTGCTACATTGTCACCAGTTGTGCTACAGACCTCCCAGACCTATGCGGGAGATGAGGTGAGTGCCAGACTTTACTATGTGGGAATGCTCCACATGCGAGTCAATTACACCTCTGCTCAGCGAGTCTCTTTTGAGAGACAGAAAGAAAAAACAACTCCAGACAAACATACATAGTCTCTTTGCTTTCTCTCTTCAGACCCAGTGACACCCTCTTTTCTTACGCTTCAGTTCCAAGGATTGCATTTTACCTGCTATGCTTACTCCAGTTCCAGGAACATCTGGGTCTGAGAAGCAGCCAATCATTCAGGGCAGCTACTTTTCCCAAGCTTCCATCAGCCCAGCTGCAGCAGAGTCCAAGTTGTGAGTGTGACAACTGAGTGGGGAGAGAAGCTCTGGGAGCTTGCTCTGGCGTAGGCTAAGGGTGGGAGCACTGACGTAACAATGCCCTGTATAAGGCCTTGTGACAACTAGCAGTTGTCTCAGTGGTTTTACAGGGATCAGTTGTATTTACTCAAGCTGAAGTGTTGTTGTCTGCAATAGAAATTCAGGTTTCCTATGGCTGCTTCTCAATTCAACATTCATGAAACAGCCAACACCCTTGGTCAGGATCAAGGGCTCATCATGGTAGATACCAGGTAGATAAAGAAGATGACATCATCCCATCCCAAAGACTTGGCAGAGAAAAAGAGGGAGTAAGATGATGACAATGTTCTTGGAAGGGGAAAAAACAAATCCAACCATGCCCCCTCTTGGCCTCTATCAAAATAATGATTATGTGTAAAGCCCTGATTGTATGCATACACGTAAATAAAATTCAAGACTCATAGTCAGCACCAGGAAGTTGTTTAGCTGAAGTCTGCAAGCTCCTGCCTGTAATAATCTTCCTGCCTTCTGATTAGAGCCAAGAAAAGGGTTTAGTATTTTTCCTCTTCTCTAATCTAATATTATTTGTAAATGTGTTTTTCATCTCTCCTATCTTTCCAGTTGGTTTTATTTATGTAGACATGCCAATGTGGAAAATTTCAGACCTATAATTTGTGGCTTCCTGACCTTAGGAATGGTTCTGAAGTAGTTCTTATGTGGCTGTTCCTGCAGCTAAATGTTTACACACACACATGCACCGCGCGTAGCTTTTACTTATGTGCATGAGCAAGGGCTCTGCATGCTTCACATAACTTTTCAGGGTCTCCATGTGTTTCCAATCATTACAACACACTGAAAATATGTGCCTACAAAACACATTTTGAATGTATTTATACAAAACAGTATGTGCTTACCCTTGAGGTGTTTTCTATATATAGAAAAGCTGAAGATTAGGCTTCCTGTTCTCATTTTTTCTCTTCAAGGTCTTCCCTTGTTATTCATTGTATCCAGGTTTTCTTTACAACTCAGCTATACATTATTTTTCACTGGCATGGAATCAATAAAACCTGAATTTTGATAATACACATGCACATGATAAAGCATGAGACTATCCCCTAAGGAAATATTTGGACTTTCACATTTCAGTCTGTTCAATAACAATGATGGTGTAGGAATGAGCATCATGCTCCTGCTCAGTGTCTGCTGAGAGACCACAGCTTACAAGCCTTCAAGGTATAAAAGAGGAGTGTGGTTATAAGACACTATCAATGCTCCTTGTCATCATATTGAACATATGCATGCTTTAAGTCTCTTTTCTTAAGAAAAAAAAAAAAAAAGTAGTAAATTAATAAATTCAATCTTGTCTACCAGAATGGTTTAGTTGCAGTGATTTAGTTGCAAAAAAAAAGAAAAACCAACATTTTTATTTGATTGTTCTAGCTTGTTAATGAGGCCAAACAAGCCATTTTAACTTTCATTCCTGATGGCAAACTCAAAGGCATTTATTACAAGTTTTGCACCCAAACCTTGCAATAAGCTAGATCCAGTATAACAAGTCAGTCACCCTGTGGACCCCAAACAGGAAACACAAAGAGCCACAGCTAGTTCTTGATTGCCTCACACTTCTGAAAGTATGCACTCTTACAAGGCTTTATAATATTAAACATTACTTTCTCCACCATGACCTTCCTTTTCCTAAGGCCGAGATGAAAGAAGGCAGGCAAGCTGCACCAGCCCTGGGACCTGCACTCACAACTTGCCAGTTCCCAGTTGACAGTTACTTATTTCTGGAGTGGCCTTCCCCTGCCTAGGAAATACAAAATACATAAGACCACAGTCTGAAGATGGTAACATATTAAACTAGCTGAGATTTCACAAAATGACTCTGTGGGTTCCATAGTCTTTGGACTAATCTTATAAACTTGAGCAGTCCTAAAAGTCATACAGTGCTACATAAATGTACTCACACATTGATAAATGCATGCAGGACCAGGGTCTAAATTAAATAGATTCTACAGGCCTCACTATTGTCTGGATTTACAGAAAGTGATCCATTTGACTTATGTATGTTCTTTTTTCATCATTATCTTGAATGTATTTTTATTTACGTGCATGACTGGACTGTCAGTATTTTGTATGAATACTGGCATTCATCCACAGAAGACAATAAAACATCTTTTTCCCATTGCAAATGCTTGTCAAGGAGTAGAGACACTGCCTGCTCAGCCAGGCAGTTAAATGTAATAAAAAAACCCAAATAGGAAACCATGGAAGCAAATATTTTTTAAAGGTCTTGTATGCCAGGCTCTTATACATTATCTGCTTGTTGCAATGTTACAAACAAGTAAATTTGTAGCATTTGGAACATTTTTGCAATCTACCGGAAGTAAGAAACAAGGGGTTGAGCAGACCAGAAAATCCAACCAGCCTTAGTCATCACTGACAATCCCTCAGCAGCCCAGATAGCTGAGTAGCTACTGTGGTGTCCGCCTACAGAGAGTCATACAGACAAAAGCCTGATAACCCCACCAGTCAAACTGCAAGTGCCAGCTGCTTACACAATATTTGCAAAAAAGGTTAAATAATACAGCAACACAACATTGTTAGAAATTCCAGATGAGGGCTAGCCTTTTGCATGGATCCATTTGAAATAAATCTAGAGAACGTGAAACAAGACTATGCTACATAAATAATACACGTTTTGGTAGTTGCCATCTGCATGCTCACACAAAAGTACCCATCTTGGCCAAAACCAGCAGAGACTGATGTAGGATCTGTCAGGGTTTGCATCAGAAGATGCTGCAGTTTGCAGAAAAGCACCAGACCTCTCCAGCTGTACCGCTCACATCCCCATATGCTCTGTGGAGGGGAAAGGGTGAGGAGGCTCTATAAGGCACACACCAAGCAGTATTGCATGTAAGACAAAGACCTTTCCCATACAGACCTTCTGACCAGTGCCACAGAAGAAAATCTGCTAGGCACCAATAGTGGGAATTCACTTGGTGCCAATCTTGGAGGATGGAGGTTCAGTGGGGGTACCACATTGAGTCTGCTTTCACCTCACATGATGATAGTGCTGTGGGGATGGACCCTGAAGACATCAAATCATCTCTGGTTCAGGGTATCTTTCTCTTTGCTGTGAACTACAATCCTCCAGTATTACAAATTCAATTCAGAATAATCCACTTTTTCTGTTCATTCTGATGATAGTTTCTCAGGAGAATAAATGGGTCCTTATTAGAAAAGGAATTGAAATAAAATTTTTTTAAGGTTAAGTGGCGCCTGACAGTCTACAATCTGTCAAGTTAAGCAAACAAAGAGAGGGGGAAACCCTATCTTGTAAATAAGGCAATTACAAATCTAGTTTCTACACTCCAGAATGAGGCCAGGATCTAAGTGTGAAGGATTGATAAGAAAATCTGTTGTAAATTCCTTAAAGTGAAAGTCTCTATTTAAAAGGCAGTGAATACCAGTTTTAGAAAGGTCATGAAGTCACAGCGGTTCTTTTCAAAGCACAACTCTAAATGTCAACTTGACCTCTTTTTTAAAAGGCAGAGACAGACACAGCTGCACTTTGAGTGTAACCCTTACACTAGAAAGAGAAAAGCAATGATCAACAATAGGTTTTGCACTGAACTTTGTGTAGACAGACATGAAAAGAATTAAATACCTACTCAATAGGCATCATAACTTCAATGACTGTCAAAATTTATTATTGTGTATTCTCAGTTTAAAGAAAAAGAAAAAAAAACAACAAGAGAAATATACCTCTTCTATAAGGATAAAGTGACAAGTTACATGTAAGCTGCATCACTTTGCTTTCACTTGTGCCTGGTTTTACCTGCTTTGCAAGCAGACTTGCTGTGTGGACAGGGAAATAGCACAACAGCAGACTCGTGTGCCTTGACTAGAGTTTCTAAGACTAATCTCTTTGAGAAAGTTTTCAGCAAAGGTGAAAGAGTGACTCTGAAAGACAAAGCTGACAAGCTGTGCCATTACATCTCTGATAAATATTATATGAGTAGTTTAAACAGAATTCAATATATGAGTATATACATATACGCAGACATATACACATGTAAATACTTATATACTTTCATGAAGCTCAGGCAAATTCTACTGAAACTAGGAAATCAGACTGGAAAATCCAGTTGCATTACACCTTTGCATTTTATTCAGCAATTAAAAAGACTGTGGGTGTTGTGACTACTGTGGTAGACAGTAATGTTTACCATGGAGTAAACTTTTGCTTCTCCTTATTTTAATTGGAGGTAAACTTTGGCGCATTCCACTATAAACATGTCCTGGCACTGAAAACAAAGAGACAAGGAATCGTTTCATGGATGTATTCCCATAGTCCATCAAACATTCACCACTTGCATTGCCCAAATATATTGTTAAAGGTGATAAACAGGTATATCAATAACAATAGTCTGATATTCTGCTCCTTTCCTCATCACAGAGGCACCCAATTCTGCTTTCCAAGGTAAGCAGCAGAGTAGTGTGCAACTGCATTTAAAACCATGAAAGATCTGGCTATAATTCTCAGAAGCCTTCCTGAACAAATATAGCATAACACTGTACCTTAATCCTGGCCTCCATTCCTATTCATTTTACATATAATGGCACACACATAGAAAAGTGACTATGAAGTAGATACAGAATGACCTTGCAACACTTCACACACCTCCTTGATGACACTAGAAGGCCTCCCACCAAAATCCACCCACTTGCTGTCACCCCCAGTCAGAGTACTGGTAGATCACCCAAAAAAAAAAAATTACTCCAAGAAGGTTCCTGGCAGAAAACTGATCACAAATTCTAGAGCACAGATACTATAGCCCCATAGGACATGAAGGTAAACTCTAAAAGTGACCAACTGGAAAGGCTGCCACATTTCAGGCAGTACGTATTGAAGCAACCCCAGCTTACTCAAAATTATACTGTGGCACAAGCAGACATGAAGAGACACAAACATCTCATTTGTAGCTTTATGCATACTTTGAAAAACAGAGGTTACTACTGATTGTTTTTTAGCTTATCAGGCTGCTACTCTCTTGCATTGCTACTTTGCTTTTTATGTATATTATTCTCCCCCCAAAAATTAAAACACAACGCCCTTAATCATAGGTGGTTCTCACTATAAATTACCTATTTAATATGTTTATATAGGCTCTTTTTCACACTACAAGTCATGTTGATAATGCCCTAATTAAAATATTTCCATTTATTTGCATGACTAATCAGTACTTATATATCTTCACTTTATATCTTCAAAGCACTATAACTGCATATAAATGGATTATCTGAAAACTTGCCAAGAACATATTTTGAAATCTGATGCACAGACTCAGCTATTGCTTCCTAAAATAACTACTGGGTTTACATGTGCACTGAATTGCAGTGAGGGCAACAGCAACAGGTCTGAAGAACGTGTTACTTATGGAAAGAATAAATAGTCCACAGAAGAAATAAAGACATCAGACCACTGTTCCGTGATGACATGGAAAAGCAGATGGCTCAGTCCTCTGAGCAGTAGAAGAGACACAGTCTATCCCACTTCCCACCACACTTTTTATTGAAGAGAGCCGTCGCACTCATGTGCAAATGAAGTCCCACATCCCCAAAACTGCCTGCAAGAGACTTGCACCATTCTTTCACTTCCTCCTCTTTGGAGATTTCTACAGACTTGAATGCCAAAATACTCAGGGCATCTGGTGCTGCTTTCTGGAGACTCTGGCCACTGACAATTTGCACTGTGTGAGAAATTAATTTCTTGGTATTATGCCTGCTGTGTGCTTTTCCACAAAGTTCATATCCCTGGGACACCCACTGGTTGAAAACATGAAGGTGGGTACCCTTTTGCTACACAGTTTAACAGGAAACTTAAGCTACTTCCAAAAGCACAGAACTAGCCTGCTTGTCTGCAAGTTTCTCCCCTTTTTAAAAATTAAGGATTATATTAGAAATGGCAAGGGTGTGGGGATGCGTCTTTTAACTCTATCTTCTCAAAGGAAGCAGTATAAAAGAGCAGATTTTATAGATCTGTTGTTTTCATTTTCAAAGGCTAAACTATCTTTCAGATCTATCAAAGTGCTTTCTCTTAAAACCTCAGAAGTGTAGTGGCATCCCTAATATTTTCCTTTTATTAAGAGGAAAAACCCCATACTTCTTCAAAAGAAATAGCTATGATTTTCCAGTATTCTGCAAGTACTTCAACTGAAGGAAGGACAATCATAATTGGAGAAGACAATGATTTTATTCCAAAATCACAAAATCACAAAATTAATGATTCTGTATCTTACTGCTCCTGATCCTTTTTTCCTGTGTGGTGTCACTGAACTGAATCTTTTCATGCATTCATTTGATTGCTTCAATCTCCTTTAAACATCAAAACTTCACTACAGTTATGGTGAAGTGTGTATGGTGGCTTTTATCCAGAAGGGCCTGAAAGCTCTTGATGAACTCTACCAGGATGCAATTACATACAGCCTACTCACATCTCCACAAATTCATAAGGCTGTAAAGAGACATCAAGAGATCATTAAGTCTGCTCCTCCCAGCAGGATCAATTATACCTGGGCTATTCTTGACAGAGGCTGCCTAACCTGTTCTTAAAGACATCAAATAATGGAAGTTCCACAGCTCCCTTCAGCATCTTAAACCAGAGCTCAACTCTCCTTGATATTAGTTTTTTTGACCAAATTCAAGCTCTCTGCTGTAATTTAGGCCTATTGTCTCTTGTCCTATAAAAATTGGTCCTATAAATTTCTTACACAAGTCTTTAATGTTTGTTCTTAAGACAGCAACGCAGTCACCTTTTCTTAAGGCTATGAAACATAATTTGATTTAATATTTCCTCAAAGGCCAATGTTTTCTAAGCAAGGGGGCTGTTTCTCTAATTACAACTACCTGTACTTCAGGTTATTACAGGCACTGCCAGTCCTAAAGTGACAGTCACCAAAAGGAATGGAAGTGCCCCCCTAGCAAATTCAGTGAGAGGCTCTCTTGAAGAATCTGCTGAGAACAAGAGCCTTGACCCTTTTCTTTTTGATCTATTCTGTGTTGGTTAGAAATACAAGTAATTTGCCATCCGTTCCCAAGCAGTTCATTCCTCATACAATCACAGTTTGATATAGACTCAAAAGAAGATTTGAATGCCTGCTGGTTGTGTCCTTCTTCAGCTTGCGGGGCGGGGGCGGGGG
>VYXB01001651.1:89869-116407 GCA_013397135.1 Pachyramphus minor
GGGGGCAATTCCTCTCCCCCTAATCCCTACAGCTTGTTGCAACAGAATGGTCACATGTTCACAGCCAGTTTTTAACAGTGTTATTAACACGAGTTTTTAACACTCGTGTTATCACATGTGATTCCTGCCCCAGTCCAAGTGAAAACTAGTATTTAACACCCCTCTTTACCCACCAATTATTAAATATAAATCCTTCTTTTCAGCGAGACCAAAGGAGCAAAGGCTGTTGGCAATGTATCATCTACAAAAATAGTCAGTCTTATAATTAGCAGGGAATACAAAAACTTTTCATTTGACTACGCTGTGCCCAGTACTGCAACACAGGAAGGTACAAACAGTATCTGTTTAAGTGTAAAAAATATATACAACTATATTTAACACTTAAATTACTTTAAACTTTTTTTAAGTTTGCATAGTAGCAATCTTATGTACATTCTGTTTCGAACAATACCTCTTTAATATCCTCCTCTTTTGTTAAAGAAGTTTTATTTTCCTCCCAAAATACCCAATGCTACTTTAAAATTCTGGAGGGGTAAAGATTTGAGCTATATAGAAAATAGCAAATGTCTTACAATTGTAGTGTATGATAGCACATATTTTTCATAAAAACAACACATCATTCAAAAACTGAACCATTGTAAAAGTTCTCATAAGTCCAACAGGACTGTCTTTAAAGGGTTACTTTGGTTAACAGCAAATCATTCTTAAACAATTAAGGAAAAAATATATATTCTTTTACCACCTCTACAGATGCATTTCTTTGACATGTTGTAGCAATCCATATACCTTTACAGACAAGCACTGCAGTTGTTCAGTGCTCTTTATTTTTACCATGATTTCAATAAAATAGTTTATATATCAGTTTGGATTGATTTATAATTAAATTAGTCCAACTTCCTAAAATCTCTGAATAAGAGAACTCTCTTTCTAAGCCTTCATAGAATCTCTGGATATCAGAGAACGAATAGCAACACTATTACTTCTTCCTCACACGGTTGATCTCAAGCAGTACTTGCAAGAGCATCACTAAGTTGCACAAAACCGTCGTTTCCCTGCTTATCTTTCCTGGTCAGGAGAGCAACTCAACTTGTGCTGAGCTCTGCATACTTTGATACCCAGCCAGTCACATCAGTCTCTGAGCATTTAGACAACTAAAGTGCCACTGGACTTCACGGTAGCACAATTCTTTCCTCTGAGTCACTATGCACATTCCAAGTCATGTGTGGCCTCTATCTCACTGAAATTCTCCTTATTTCCATGGGAATAAATGCCTTCAGCTTTTGGCCAGGAAGAGGAACTTGATCTTTATCTTTCTTCCCTCCTTGCACTATGACACCCTCTGATCTGTCAAAAATCACAAACAAAAAGGCAAAAATGTAAGGTTCTCCAGGAAAAGAATACCACATTAGTCACTATGCGTCGGTTAAGTAGAGAAGTCTGACCGATGAGCAAAGGCACTTGGTAACAGTGCTGCAGACAATAGTCAGTGAGTCAACAATTTCAGTCTTGTGATCCAACTGACCAGCAGCGAGGGTTCTGCAGAGGAGGGTTTCGTGGATGATGTAACCGATGACTTCTTAGCACCTTCCTCTTGAAAAGGAATCGTTGCACTGTTGTGGAGGTCTGTATTCATAAAACACCTGCTGCCTCGAATATAATCCGTTCCCCTCACTAACTGCTTGTCAGACACTGGCCTGGAGAGGGGGTGCTGCGTGGAGGGGCTTTCTTCAATGATTGGGGGTATCCTTTCATTACTGAAGTACCTGCAGAGGACATCTTCACCTGTACAAACAGGAGAAGGAAAACCAATTATTGATGACTTCAGATCCCTCCATTAACATTTTTTATTTTTATAAAAAATATTCTGGTTACGCTTCAAATTACCTAGATTTTGGTTATTTTTCATAAACCACCTCAACATAAGCAGCTATCAGTAGATTTTTGCATCTTTAATATTTAAGTAACATAAATAACACGAAAATAATTCCATACACAGAAGATACTGTTTGACTGTTGAATTCCAGATTCACACAAACCAAAACATGCTAGTGCAGACTATCTTCATGTAAATCATCATCATGGGTGAGACCTAACAAACATGTTATTCAAAATGCTGAAGAGACCACAGTTGAATCCATATTTTTCTCAATGTAACTCATGAGTAACTTAAAAGCTTATATATTACTCTGGACAAAAGAAATTAATTTTGAAGTTGAGGATGTAAGCACTTCCCTCCCTGGTTTTGACCCGTGATTTGTGATGCTTTCTCTGTTTTTACTCTTCCTTAGACAGCTGATCATGGCAGCCACTGCTAGAGGCATCCTACTGGACTAGGCAGGCCTTTGGATGTGATTCAATACCACTTACATCCAAGCCTGCAGCACTTAGGTACATTTCAAGTATTAAAAAAAGATCAACAAAAAACCAAAAGCAAAACCAAACAAAAAAAACATACACATAAAAACCAGCCCTACCACCTGGAGATTGCTCTGTTAGACTTGTTACTTAGCTTGCTTGTAATGTCCCTCCAGGTTTATACTGCTTATGGACTTCTATTTTTGCATTAAAATAACAGAATTCAGTGTTTATTTTACATAGAATTACACATTAGCTTTCATAACTGATTTCAAGAATAAACTAGTCATCCTCGTTTCCCACTCTAACAGTACTCAAATAGCCTTTCAGATGCAAAAGGGGATGGGAAGAGAAGGACAGTGTGGCAAGTTAAAAAAAAGCCACCCAACCGAACACCCACTGTTATGAGCTTCTGTCTCTCTCCCATTCAGTGATGCCTGCAGAATATGTTGTTTTCTAACAGCAGTCACAGTAAAAAGCAACTTCTAAAAGGCCCTACATTTTACATTTAGAGAGCAAGCTTGCTTGTACAACAGCCTTCACAGTGAGCTAAACAAACAGAAAGACTTATTAAAAAAGTAGTTTTACAATCAATATTAAATGCAGAAGAAAGGGTTAGAGGTGTGTGTAAGAACATACTTGACTATAAAGAGACAAGTACAGATCTGCCCTAGTCATTCTAGCTTACTTTTAATACTCACAAGAATTCCAAGATGGGAAAAAGTTTGAGTCTCAGCACTGAATAGCCTCACAAATTTCACAACTAGCATCTGGCATTCCTGCTAAAACCAACAACTGTCACCTTAGATCAGCTCAGCAACATGCAAACCATAATCCTCTGTTCCTAAAATAAACACTTTCATGCAGTTCACCCCAAGGATATTCTGGAGAGAAAGGGAAGAGAAGGAGGGATAAAACCTAAAACCTTGCCTTTTCTCCCTAGTCCTCGTGGCCTAGAGAAGCGTTCTGCAGCTCCCATCCAGCTTCCATCAGCAGGCATTGACAATGGACGAGGTTTTCCTAGAGGCAAAATAGAAGGTTATGATAAATTACAAGAGATTAAGGAGAGCAATTTTTAAATTGATACTTTTCACAATTAAACAAAGGGAGAGATACACCAATAAGGAGTTCAAATTGCACAAAAAAGTATCTGAAGATACTTCCACTGGTGATATACAACAGATCAATGTGCTGAGATTGAACAGCTTTGATTGAACACATTTGCTCATTTACAGCAGCAGTGGATATAATATTATAACCAAAGCACACATGGAAATGGCCATCTGTAGCAGCAGAGCACAGCTAAATGGCACTCATTACAGAAAAAACAGCATTTAAATTATTTTGGATGTGGAATTTCATTCACAGTTTGCACAGAAGGCCCATCCATCAAGTCTAATGAACAGTTTTCTAACACAAACCACTTCAAACTGACCAAAGCGCTTATCGTAACAGTGGTAATGAAGGAGGAATAAACTCACCATAGGACTGTGTTTTTTCCCTCATCTTAGCTGGTAGGATATTTACTTCCAGAGGATACCCAGGCAACTGATCCGAATCAGCAATAGTAAACCTTCGCCTTCGACTCTCCTGATCCAGAAAAGAATTGGGAGACTCTGCCCCCTTGGACCCAGGTAATGGTTGACTGCGTTTATTGCCTCCTCCATACACAAAACTCCCCTTTTCATCTCTGAAAGGACATGTCACTTCAGTTAGTAACTTAAAGGAGTTTAACACTAGGAGACATGACTAGGTTTGAAACACACTTCTAGCACCCAGTCAGGCTCGTGCCAACTGGCACTGTGCTGGAAAGAAGTTGGGGGAAAAAAAAAAGTCAGGTGATGGAAGACCTTATTATATTTACCAAGGACAAAAGAAAGCTACCCGCCTTATGCTATATTCACCGTTAACGAGCCAAGAATTTAACACAATGAGAAGTTTAGAGGTTCCACTCCAGCAGAAGATTTTGATAAATGAGATCTTTCTCACCTGAGGGCATCAAAGCCCTGATTCACCACCTGCTCAGTGTGCAGCTGTCAATCAGGAGAGCTACACAAATTTATCCATCTCTGTGTAGTGGCAACACCTCTAAGGGACTATGCTTTTCAGTCACTGTAGGAGTCCAATAACTGTCACTGAATATTTACCACCTTCTCTCTCCCTCCTTGAGAGTTCCAATGATATAGTCAGTGTATATATATAGTGTATATATATACATATATACACACATGCATATATAGGCATGTATGATTTTGATTAAATTCTGCAGAAACTCCCTTCCCAGAGTAATCCTTCATTCCAAAGGCCAGGAAGAGCAATTTTTAGAACTTGTCCCTGCAGGTACTTTTGGAAGAGAAACTACCCTCCAACTTAAGATTTTTGGTTTTGTGGGGTTTTTTTCCCTTCTCTGTACATGCTACAATCCTACTGCCTGAAGCAACCATTAGCCAAGTCAGGCATCCAAGTACACAGCTGACTGCCTAAGCACCTATATACAGCAGTATTGACAGCAACCCAGCCAGCACATACCACTTTTCCAGCCCTCCACTAAAAACAATGCTACAGCTTAGTGAATGGGAAGGAGCTATTTAAGGAAATCCAGAGACTGAAAATTGGACTCAAATATTACACCACAACTGTATGTATGTGGAGAGTTCTCCTACACCACCACCATGTGGGTGCCACTGGGAGGGAAACCAAACACTGCTCTCTGCCTCCCAGCATGGACCAGAGATGATCTACATCAGAAAGGAAAGGGAACAGGATGATGGTGGGAGGGGGAGAGGGGGAAAGCAACCACCACACAAATGCACCACAGTTTCAAGAAAAAAGCAAAACATGCAGAGGTCAAAATGAACAGCCAAACAGAAAGCAAAAGAATTGCCCTTTCTCCTCTTGCTGCCTGCCACAACTTCCCACATTTGCTTTCTTTAAAAGTCAACGTTAAACCCCCTTTTCCATGCATCATCCAAGACAAGTTTTACAGCTCGCACTATTATTTCCTTCCTTGTCAACAGGGATTCAGATCTAAAGGCATCTGAAGATCAGTATAATTTTGTGCCTCTTTAGGGAAGATAAACAAATTGAGCACATGCATGTAATTCACCAGTGTGCTTGAAATTTAACAAAAAGACTAAGGCATTCATCTGCTAAATCTATATGCTTGTTATTATGCCGAAAGATTTGAGGGTTTGGAGTTTTTTAATAAGAACTGAACATGTGTAACCGTACAACCAGAGAGAGAGCATGTCAAAGCATGTCCAAACTTCAGCAGAGACCCTACTTTGGAGAAACCCTCCTCTAAGAAGTCGTGCCCCAAAGACTGCAGTAATACAACCTTTGTCTCTGTCGCAGCCCTTATGTGACAGGCGGCAAGTGTCCTCTCACGAGTCCTGCAGCAAAAGGTCAGAGTTCCTGTGCTGGGCTATCTACACATAACCTAAAGTTGGGGCAGGCCAGAAAGCATGCCTGCCTTTCATGTCTTGCCTGAAAACTTTTTTTTTCCCCATCACCTTCCCAGATCAGCTGGCAGGGTTCTGGCATGAGTCAACATGGACTTGAGAACAAACAACAGTTAGCCTTACCATACGCACCACCCCCCACCTGCTGCGTACACAGGTCTGCACTTTTATAGCTTACACTGCACCATAAAAAAATAAAAGTTGCTGTATTGACTCTCCTTCAGTGAGAACATTCCTGTTTTAAACAACTTGCAAGTTTAACAATTTAATGTTATAGGCGTTTTAATATGACGTTCTTTTCTATCCTAACTCCCACAACTTACTTAACCTGCTAGAGAAAAAATTCAACAGTGAAAAAGGTTACAGACAACATTTACTTCTTGCTGCATTGATTTAAGCAGAACCTGAGGTGACATCCGTTCATGTTTTGAGAACAACTCTGATCTATGTGGCACACAATAATCTTCTAGTAATAAAATCTATTACAATCCTGGTAGTGTATGAATTTAAGCACAAGTTTAAGCAATCCGATTCATTCGGGCAACTACAAGAAAGTCTGAGATTTACAATTTCATCAAGCTAATCTGCAAAGAACTGTAACAGCAAACCAGCTCAGAAACAAGTGTAATGAAGGAATTTTTTGTTCAGTAGTGCATGTTTATTTGCATACCGAGGAGAATATGGAACAGCTGGTGGAGGGGGTATGTACAGATCCAAAATGGCCGGCTTCTCTTTCTTCAGTGAGGTATCCACTGTGCTTTCTGGTGATTGAGTTGAAGTTGGTGGAGGACTGGTCTGAAATGTTAGACAGCTATCAAACATCTGAGCATTCATTTATCATTCACAAAAAGATAATTTAACAATCAACAGTACTATTTTCATCCCCTAGTGAACTACTATCTCCATGCTGTATGAACACACTAAAAACTCTCAGAAGTTACATTTTCCTCCACCCCCAGTTTTGGCTAGCTTTGAAGTCCCTCCTACACAAGTCCCATCATGTGTAATCCACTGCTCAAGAATATTTTGCTCTTTCCAGTTCTATTTTTCCTGTAAATTCCAAAAAAAGCAACTGCAACAAAACCCCTTCTTCTATTTTTAGATGCATTAAACTAACATAGTTTGTTAAAAAAATATATGATTTGGCAAGCCTTACAAAGCCAGCTCACGCTAACTTTGTTCCATATTCTATACAGTCCAATGCCTGGGGCATAAACAGGAATATGGTAAAGTTCACCATAAATTGGATCAACAGATATAACTACAGTCAGGGAAGCGAAATAAAAATAGATTGGGCATTGCTCATCTTTGTGGCTCACTTCTATATTTTCAGTATCTTGCCAGGCTCCTGTGTGCCTCCAGGAGATAGAAGGCTTCAAAGACCCTTTCACCTTTGACAGGCAAGAAAACTGCACTCTCCCCTTTTTGTAAGGATGTGTCCAGGCTTTTACTCTGTCCACTTTGTTAACAGCACTCCTGCACAAGTACCTGCCTTTTACCGGTCAGTATGCAGAAACCCAGAACTGTCAACAAGCTTCTCCAATCACTCATTCCCCTAAGGAAACTCTGCTTGGTATAGCCTATATACCAGCCCACCTCAGCTCTTCACACTGGCAGTACATGTCAGGCATGATGCCACAAAAACAAGACACAGGCGTTGGTGAAAGGAAGGATGAGAAAAGTAGTAAAGTACGCATCTTCTACCCAGTTTGAGAGAAATCTGCCTTCATCAAGACTTCTGATAGCCACTGGCATTTCACAGGTTGATAAATTACCCTCACAGCTGTTGGGAGACCTCTATCACAACAGGTGTAGGAATGGGAACTCTCACTGATTTTATTCATTTCACGTAATCAGTTTAAATTCAGTTTGGTTGTTTCCTTCTGTAAGCATTAAGCCCCAAGTTTCCTAATGCAATAAGCCATACCTCAACATGGTTTTTTAATAATTATTAACACACATTCTCTGTCTGCTCAGTAGCCAACCTGTGAATCGCCCAATGACCTAATCTTATTTAAACAAGTAGTTTAAATGACTTCTTGCAAAACACTCTTTCCTATCCTTCAGCAGAATAAAATGAGGACAAATATATGCAATAATCTAAGTTATTTCAGCAAAAACGTATTACTGTGCTAAATAAAGTCTTGATTGCTCTGTGCTGATTAATTCCATCCATATCATCAGTTTCAGCAGTTTCTCCTCAGATAAGTTCTCCCAGTGACACATAGACTGATTAAAATGTCAGCACACCTAGTCCGTTTGTGTACCAAGAGGGCATTATCTGTTTTTAAGGAAAAGGGAGAAAAAAAAGAAAATAAAAAGGCAAGAACATTTTCCCTTTTATCTAGGAACCAGAAAAGGACAGCCATTTCACCTAACCTTCCTTGATCTGTAGTTAAACTTGAGTACCTGTGAGCATTTCTGGAATTTCTCTTTTTCAAGCTGCAACCAAGACATTCCCATCCTGAGATCATTGTGGAGCTGGCAGCCTCTCACCTGCACCAAAGGCGGTTTCCAGCGCAGGTTCTTTAATGGAGCAGGAGTGAAATGGAAAGAGCCAGTAGGACGTTTTTTAAGCAGCAGCCTAACTCCAGCAGGATTCTCTCTCAGCTTTGCCACCAGATTTTTTAGCTGCCATCCAACCTGGAAGAGAATAAAGACATCTTTTATTTGGCATTTCTTTTCTGAAAGCAAACAAACAAGAAAAACCAAAATCCCCCAAGTCAAACTGTTTTAATATGAACCTAGAAGAGATACAAGAGATCAAAGAGTCAGAATTAAGAAAAAAATTGAAAGCTTTTTTTTTTGCATGGTTCTTCATTTTTCTTTCCAAGGAGATTCTCTACTTAAGCTCTAAACTAAACTGAGCTATCAAGCAATGCTCTTTATATCTCAGTTCTGGTCCTAGAAGGATGCATGGATGTGCTCAAATTGACTAACACAGAGATTCACAGTGAACTCATTTTGTAATATTTCTTTCTCCCGTTGAAAGGTACTGTTTACCTGTGCTCAGCAAAAATATAATCATAATATCCAAGTTCCCAGATGAAAACAATCATTTGCACATGATTGGGGGGGTTTTAAGCTGGTTTTATCTGCATTTCAGTGGACTGTAACAAAACTTTTTAAAACTGGTCTTAAATACAACATGAAGGAGTTTAATATGATGCATACAGCATTTAAACATGAAATATTGCATATTTACTTTATCAAAATACCGGAAAGAATAAAATTTGTCTTGAAAACAAAATGTTAAAAAGCCTCAGATATTTCATAAGGAAAACACCAGAACCACTTCCAGACCCCATCCCCTCAGCACCTGTGGGGAGCAAGCCTTGCAGAGAAAGGATATGGGGAGTTTGGTAACACGGTTAGTTACTAACCACAGTTTGCCGATTAACCTGGATCACTTCATCACCAGCGTGAATCTTCTGAGAGCGATCAGCAGGGGACTACAAAGAGGAAAACAAGAGTCACGTGCTTCAGCAGGTTTTCTTCCCTGCCGTAACAACCCCCACCATGCTACGTCAAAGGTTGCATCAGCAGTGCTCTTCAGTATAGATAATTTTCACATCTGCTGATGACTTCAGAAATGCAAATTAATTCATCAAATTATTTATCTAAGAGAGAAGGCATAGCCTACATCTGTTACAGGCCAAATGGTACTTAAGTCACAGGACAGTCTCTGTCCTTCTGCCTCCAGTATGTACTTTAGTTTTAGACAGTAGTGGGAGAGGACTGAAGCACGTTTCTGCTCTAACACAACAACTATCCTAAACAGCTTTCAAATAAACGTATAATGATTTAAAAAAAATACATTAAGACTTTGAATATACAGAACAAAGGACCAAAAACCCTCCAATCCACAAGACAGATTCATTGCACTTTCCCTTTCTCCTCTGTAATGTAAATAAAAGCTTCCAACTTTAATGTGAAACTGCCTGCCTGCATCATCAAAGTCAATAGATAAAAATACATGTTTGCACACATCCAGTGTGCATAGACAGGTATTTTTCAAATACCTATCCAGTAATAATACACCTTAAAATACAAGTGTCTTGGAACAAAATCTAAGCTCTGGGGAACCATTAGCAAAGAAGAGCTAAAAATGTCAATATTTACATTTATCACAAGCTGGTGCAGTGCACCAGTTATTGCTGCAGTTATTAAAAACAGTCTCACTGTTATAACACACCAACTCTGACCAGCCTTGACAACACCCAAAGCACAAAGACATACTACCTTGTATGTACTGCACCCCCATCACAGGAAAACTCCTCCTCCCATTCCCCCCACCTCACAAGTAACCACCTGGCAGCAGTCCAGCTCTTCCTAGTGACTCCAGAACTAAGCACTGGGATTAAGGACTTCTCACACCTTTAGAGCTCCAGTAACTTTCTTATGAGAAAGAACTAAGAATAAACAGTGCAACAAGGGAAGAAAACGTGTGGGAATTTATGGGAGGCTCCAGCTATCATGAGTAACCCCATTTCTCCATTGTCTTTTTGTTTCCTCTGAAAGGAAATGCCTCTGTGGAAGGTTGCATATATATGAGTCAACCAAGATCATGAAAAAATGCTGGGCCAAAGTCAAGTTTAGAAAAAAACAAAGCTCATTTCAAGCTGTCCTTTGGGTGACCAACAGCTCATCTGAGGGAGGGTGGGGGAACCTCGTACAGAAAACTCCTACAAGTGACAGGTCACAGCACAGACACGTGGGTCACATGTGAAAACAGAGGAAAGAGCAAAGTTTAGATCCAGGCCAATGTGACACAGGAAGTTATACATAAGATGGCACAACTCAGGAATCCTCTTGGCTGACTGGCACCAAATAGACTTCCCCAGTCCTTCTACTGTTCAGTACTGTCAATTTAGGGACGCAATTCCACTGCATTCCCATACACCAGGCTACTAAGATACCATCTTAAACCTATGAAGAAAACTGAACTAAGACCCAGCCTGGGACATCTAAACAATACAATGCCACCATAAAGACATCAGTTGTTTGCAGATCTCCGTCACTCCAAGTTCTGTTGCTCCAAAGCAAGATACAGTGTTGATAAAAAAAGCATAGTCAAACTTGATAAATGGCGTTGATAAAAAAAGCATGTCAACACTCAAAGCTATAGAAGAAATACAGCCCTCAAAATAAGATCTACATGCAGAGGCAGCTTGTCAGCAGTCAACGTGACATTCTTTCACATTTATCAGATGTTGAAATTACTGTCAAAGTGGGCCTGGTCTTTGTGGCAGATTCTATACAGTTATGCCATGACAGTAGCATAAAAGCTATAAAAGCTTTCACACTGCACTCTGAACTGCAAGCACAGATTTCCACCCTCTCTTCCTGGTCCCTGGACTTGGCAGGGGTAACAATTAGAACCATTGGTTCCTTCCTATTCACAAAAAAAAGCATTGCTGCAAAAGCCAAGGTTCTCTGCTCTTCTTTCTTTCCGTCACTGTTTCTGTACAGCAGCATGTTTGACACCACCACAGCATCACTTGCCAGCCTCAGCTTCTGGATAGAGGTCCACACCTTCAATGGTTACACAGCAGCCTTCAAGGAAGTCTCTGCTACAAAGGACTCATGGTTTACAAACAGAAGAAGTAACCACCTGCAGCAAAAACTAGCTGCCTACCCTGCCAACTGTTTCCAGTGGATCACTCTTAGAAGTCTTACTTGTTCATGGTCTTTCTACTCTGCAAGGTAATTTTGTGCCGGGACAGCTCATTAATTTCATTACTCATTACTGAATTTAGCACACTACCACCTAAATGTTCCCATTAGGGGAGATTGCGTTTGCCAGCAGAGAGCAAATACATCCAAGACTCTGTTAAACAAGATACCATAAGGGCTCAGAACAGCAGATATTATTAAAGTAATTATTTTAATGCCAAGCATTTGAACCAACTCATGTAACTTGCAGAAACTGGTTTAATTTGACTAACAGTGAAACATGCAGACACAAAATATTTACAAGTTGTGGATAAACAAGCGATGCATCACACAGTATTAGAAGCAGTAATATCATGCAAGTCATACATAAAACAACAAAAACTAGTAAGTCAAATTAACTCAGCAAAGCTACTGTCCAGATAGCCTGAGTTAATCTACATTTACTTCACTTACGTTTTCTGTAGTTCCAGTAATTACATGCAATCCATCATAAGTTGATTTTATGTACATTCCCTAAATATAAAGAAAAAAAAATGAAAAACAAGTTTAAAGGCAACACAAACCACATAACTTATCTGATTAAAAAACTGTTGACAACAGACTCAAAACATTATTAAAACCAGTTAACAATTCATACACTTTCCCAAGTAAAGTGTGTAGTCTAATATTACATTAAACTTCTTCACAGATCACTTTTACTATAATTAATTATAATATTTATTATTAATTAAAACATCAAATATATGGAACGTGACTTAGAAACACTGTCTGGCTGGTGATACCAAACACTGCTCGTTTTGCTGCCTTGTCAGTCTTTGGCCTCAAAAAAACCCCTTATTTCCTTACTACCCAGTCTGCACTAAAGAATTACAGGTTTTACTAGGTAGCCACTAGTTCTCTCCATCCAAAGCTCACTTACAGAGCTGGGCTACAAATATTGCAGACATGCTCTTTTACAGCTTCTCTCGTCAAATCAATACACAGACTGCCTCATAGCCACAATACTTACATAAGCAATAAAAGCTCCAGCAGAGCGTCTGTGGCTCTGTATGTTAATGCTGAGTGTGAATACAAGGACAAACTCAGATGAAGTGGGTGTTGACCAAAAGAACACCAAATTAAAAATCACAAGTCAGCTATTAACTAATAATTACATAGATTTCCCCACAAGAGGTGACTAGTAGATTTGGTTTCATCATTTATGAGCAAATATATATCTACTTTTCCTATCTACATCTGTTAGAAGCACTCACACTGAGCAGTATAGAATTAGATGTTATTCTGGAGCTGAAAGCAGCGTAGCTTAAAAGTACAAGGAGAAATAGAAGATTTATTTTTTTTTTGATCCTTCCTATCCAGCCAATTCTTTCCCTGTTTGCCTGTCAGTTTCCAATCGTGTGCACCTACCTCCTCATTCCTTACTTAGTCCAAGCTAGACTGACTTTGCTTTGTTGTAGCTTGTGCAGAGGTCCCCATAACTTCAAGAATGCATAACTAATTCCGTCAAATCCATTGGTCTAGGTAAAACTATATAGCATAGTAAGACTGCACAGCTTTCTCTAAGTGTTCATCTCTTCTGCCTTCAGGGCCAGGGGGTGAATACAAATGTACTTAAAAATTTAAATTCCTTCCAATTCATTCTAACACACCTGTTTGCTAGACAGAAAATCCACTAAGATTTCAAAAGAGTTTCTCAACCAGCACTCAGCTAAGCAGAATTCACTGAATGAACAAGAGTCAGTCACTGAACATTTAAAAAGTTCTCATATTCCTGCTAACAGCAAACCTCAAAAATTCTCATTTTCTTCTCAATCTTGTTATAAAAACAAATAAAACCGTATCTTTCAAAACACAAACATCATTTCTCATTACCTTCTCCCTTCTCCAGGCCTATGAGAAAAACAACTAGATAAGGTAACCCACAAAAACAAAACTACTAATTCCACAAGCATTTGTAAATTCTCCAATATCCTCATTAAGACAAAAATCTTCAACAACTTACCATTAAAAATTATATTTGGTATCAAACCTATTAACATGTTTACCTGCCTCTGGTAGCCACTCCGGCACACCACCTGACCATTAATCTTCAAGAGTTTCTTCCCACAGCTCTTTCTTTTCTCCATAGGTTAGTATTGGTCTTGAAATATCTTGCTATACATAAACACTTACACTGGCTCACAAGACTACCTATTAAACACTGGGGACATCAGGACACTCCAGTTCTTACCAGGCCTTCCCCAGGTTTAATGTTGGTTAAGTGAACCTCCTCCAGACAGGCACACTGGCTCATCAGTGGATCTGTAGTTGATCGAATGGCTTTATCACAAATGCCATTTAAAGTCTTGGCCTATAATGAGAACGTAAAAAACCACAGTTAGGAAAATTCTCCCTGGCTTCTTCCTCTTCTAGTTCTCAATAGACGTAAAGGAAATGAGTTCTAAAACCACCAAAATAGTAGATTCATATATACAGATCTATTCTACAGTATGTTTATATCCTTACTGTGACATAGTAAAAACAACATGTTTCCATTAGTGCCTGCTCACCATCACTAGCAGATACTGACATATCCTCTGTCTAAAACAAACACCAAAATTATAGCAAAAAATTGGGTATGGGCTTGTTCGCTTTAACCAAAATACAACCCATTAAAAATATTGAAGCATTTTGATGATTCTTGTGGGAACAGTTGACAGTTTTTCATGTTGTTCTTTATTTTTGCTATGAGAATTTAAAAAAAAAAAAGTGATGTGCTGGCCACTGACTTAGATGCACAAAGCTTTACAGTGTAAGGTAGGACATCTAGCACTTAAGTGTTTCAGCAGTACTTCTTTCCACTGTGCCTCTGAACTGACCTCTTCTGGAATGCTTAAGCAGGCAAGGTTCACATTTCCTTTTGACTGAAACATAACTGATCCTCAGCCAACATTATAACTAAAGGCTAATTCTGACCTTGGCATGTGTGTCAGTATAGTTAGAGGCAGAATGGCTTTGCCTTGTAGAACATTTAACTATTAAAAGGGCTAATTAAACATGGGGGGGGAGGAAAAAAAAAAACAAACAAAAAATCTGTGCCCTCTCTACACTCACAAATTTCATTACTTCCCACAGTGTGTTTTCCATCTTGACATTAACTGAAGGAATGCTGAAACTCAGTCAGTTGCAAAAGCTTAAAGGGAAAGAGGATTAGTACAGTACTGTAGTTAGTTATAACCAGTTTGGGAACCAGCAAGTCACCTTTCACAAGGGGTTTGAATCCTCTAGTCAAAGTAGACATATGTAATTACAGGATAGGGGGAGCTGTGTCATAGGAAGACAGCCGTTTTGACTACAATGGTCCCTGGAAACAATAGTTCCAATGTCTTCTGTTTTGTTTTACGTCAGATTTATAGAGCAGCAATAAAATAAATCAAAACAATGTTTAAGTGTGAATGCGAGGAACTGCTCAAACAAGGGAATTCCAAACAACAATACCTACTTCCAGAGTGGGTGTGCACAAATGGAAAAAGAAAGATGCGGAAAACTCCCTTTTACGTGGTCTCAGTATTTACGGACAAAATTATTTTTAGTTATTTTGCTACTAAATTCCTAAGCATCTATGAGCTACCGGAAGGCCTTATCAAAGAGCACAGCCTGGTTCATGTCAAAAGCAGGAAGCGATGATTAACTGTTACAAAATATAAAAAGCATTCCATTACACTCCACGTTTGGTCACAAGGCTGCTTCAAACAACCCTGGAAACTCAAGCTCAAGTACAAACAGAAACAGAACTTCAGCTCTGTGGCAGGGCAGTTCTTCTACATGAAGGAATGTAATGAGGTATAGCATCTGCTTATTGAGGTACTACCTGCACTTCACAGGCATAATTGGTTTATTTAGGCTACAAACATTCTACAGTACTACTCCTCCCTTGAAAATTTGAAGTCTAAATCCTCTTGGAAAAATAGCTGCGGAATGAAACTTTAAGGAATACTGGACTCCATGCTATTGCACACACTACCCATCTGTCCAAATTTCATTGATTTCCTCTACAGTGAAGAATATTCACAAAACAACCCATAGTAATGTTTACTTGCAGGATATGCTTGTACATTTGGGACTGAAAAGCTGTTGTCAGTATATTCAGCATAGGAGCAACTGAAATAAATGTGAATGCCAACAGCTGAGTTTCAACAGAAATGTAAACTTACTACAGTCTGGACTTTATCTTCCATGTCAGCCACAGTGCAATCCTAAAAATAAAACAAGAACAAAAACTCTGCATTAATCAATAAACATGTAAACAAATCATCTCTGAAAATTCTGCAAAACTGCCATTTTAACCTTGAATAGAAATAGTTATTCATGCTGCAGGGATTAATCAGATTAGTTTCACCCAGTAAGGCTCAGATGGACTGTTAAGCAACTATTTTCTAGCCCTGGTAGAAAGCAATAATAAACCTTGAAAACTAAGAGAATGTGGGATTCAATTACAGCAACCAACTTCTCCAGAGAAGCAGAACCCTGTAAAATAAAATTATACTCTCAGAAGGCCAGGCAGACCGAGTTTGCCTTACACTGATAAGGTACTCCTCTATCCCAGGCATCAAAATGTATCTAAAACATATTGCTGAAAACAGAATGGAAAGTGATTTTTTTAAAAATATGCTATTGGTGACATTCCTAAAGGGCAGAGGACTGCACACAAGGCATTGTTTACACAGCCCAGGTACAAAAGTCTTTAAACTGAAACAAGTTCATGTAAGAAACCACAGAAGTCATCACTGTTTTCTGCAAGAAGAGCTGAACTGGAGAATAGTATTATGCTCAGATTAAACAGTTATTACAGCAGATAAATAACAAAACAAGATTTATAGTATCCATAGGGGGAAAACCCCCAAACCCCAAGCATTTTAACAAGGTTAAATTCCAGGATATTTGCCTTTGACATTTGTATTGGGTTTGCACAACAAGAGTTTGTTAACAGGGATTCAACAGGTATGGCTTCTGAAAGAAGTTACTAGAAGCTTCCCCTGTGAAGCTTCTCCATGAAGCCAGTGCCAACAACCTCCAAGATGGACTTGTCACTAGCCAAGACTGAGCCCATCAGTGATAGTGGTAGCACCTCTGCAATAACATATCTAAGGAAGTGGGGAAAAAAGCCCTGTGTAACTGTAGCCAGAGAGAGGGATGAGAACATGTGAGAGAAACAACTCTCCAAATACCAAGGTCAGTGAAGGAGAAGGGGCAGGAGGTGTTCCAGGCACCAATGGAGAGATTCCCCTGCCACCCATGCTGCAGACCATGGTGAGGCAGGGTGTCATCATCCCTTCAACATGCAGAAACAATCACACGTCATGGGAATGGTCCTTCAGAATTCAAACAATATAAGGCCAGTTACAAGCAAGTATAACGGTAACTGAAGTGTGCACACAGTGCTTCACGGCCAAAGCAGTGGTATGTTCTCAGAACAGTTTCAAAGTATTATTCAGAGAGAAAAAATGTCATTTGCCAAGATGCTACATGTTGCTGCATGTCTTTTCAGCTATTATTTGTACAAGTACTCCTCACACAGCTGATAAATTAAAGTTTTGAAAAATACTGTGGTGTTGCAGTAGTGGCAGAAGCAGCCTGGCTAGTGCAATTTGTATTGTAAAAGTGGCACCTCCTTCCATTACATGCAGCATTTCTCATCTGATGGCTAAAACACTCTCTTACGGGACCAGACCTATGAAGCTTGCAAGCACAGATGTAGAAACCAATGGAGCCCTATTTTTGTTTAGACTTAGCACTGATAACTGTTTATCAACATGTTGTTTGGAGCATGAAGATCTTCAAAAGCAGAACAATTATTTCAAAAACTCTCTTTCTCATAAAGCTCAAGAAAATATAAGTAGCCTTTAAACTGCAGTCACTTCAGATATAGCCAGCAATTAAATTGGAGTAGGAATAAAAAAAAAAACTCCCATCACATCACTCAGAAAAACAAACAACTGAAACTGACCTTTACGGACCTTCAAAGTTTAAAGTAGAGTTCTCATTCCCTGATCTGTCTGATCTGTCTCTAGCACTCAGCTTACAGCAAGCACATTACTTCCCCAAACATCCTCTTTCCTTCCCTTTTGGAAAGCAAAGAGGAAAAGAAATCATCTGACCTTCTGAACAGTAGTTGTGAGGTCCAAGCAGAGCTGAATGATTCTGTTCTTCATTGATGAGAAGTCAGCAATACCTGTAAATGGGGTCCTGCAACAAGAGAAAATTCCCCTTAGATCAAAGGACGAACCTTTTCCAATTGTACTTTATCAATGGCAAAAAGCATATGAGAGTACACCACAGTTTTACAGCATAAGATTTCCTGACTGCATAGTCCTGCTCCATTCTTGCACCAAAACTGGAAAATGTCTATCCCTGTGGTAAGCAAGTTCAGAGAACAGAAACAGAAAAAATAGTCAGTTTTCCAAACTATAGTTCTCTCTACTTGCAAGCTCAGGTCATACTGTGTTGTAAAAATCACACACTTGGGTTTGCCAGTGAATAGACTTCTAATTTTCTGACTTGACAAGGAAAAAAAGAAAAGTCTCTAAAAGAGGAAAAACAGATTTTCACATTTTACATGCAGAGGTACAGTGAGACACAAGAATCATTATAGGTACGGCAGCTTTACAGCCTGTAGAGTACTACCTCAGATCCTCCAGACAGCTGCAAAAGCTAGAAGAAGGGTTGAAAAGTAACCACAGCAGGTTTGGAAATGGACAAGCCAGCAATTTTCCTGATGGCGAGTTACAGAAAAAAATCTAGGGTGAGCTCCCAACACGGTGAGAGTAGAGGACCAGGTGAGAGGCAGAAGCTGATAACATCACTGCCTGGACACAGACCAGTACATTGCTTGAGAGCAGGGATACTGAACTGTTTCTTGCTATCAGCCCCTGTGCAGTTCTCCTCCTTCTCAGGAAAGTTAGCAAGGGATTTGAGAATTTATGTTAATCTGTTATCATGGACTGCATCCCTGCCAGCATTTGACCTGCTGCAGCTGTCACAAAACAACTCTGGCCCTTTCTAGATAAAAAAATAATAATAATAATTAAATAAGGGGAAAAAAAAGAAAAAACAAAACAAAACAGGCATAAGGAGAATCTCTCCCACTGCTCAGTTTTCAAGTCATGTAGCTAAGGCCATGATTTTAGCAGAACATTAAAAATTCTTTTAGATAGGGACCTGCCAATGGTAAGTAATTTACAAGGTGGAAGGGGAAAAGAGAAGAAGTCAAATGCATGAGAAATGACCTGAAAGGGAAGACTCCTACATTTATAAATACCAGTTTGTGTGCAATATAATAGTTTTGCTGGTTTTAGCAAGAGTGGAAGTGGAAGTAGAGTACCCCAGATTAAATTTGTTCACTAGAAGCCTTCTGGCAACGTCAAAAAAGGAGTGACTGAGATCGAGATCTTTACACCCAGGTATCTAGGAACTGACCTACAAGGAGAAGCAATTCCTTAGAGCAGCAAATTAAAACATAAGGATTTTATTCTTACCTGTCCAACCACGCAAGCAAGGCTTTAGCAGCACCAATAAGCTCTACCACAGAAGTAAGGAATTCATTGGGGGGCTTGTGAGAGGTATTTCCGTCATAATTTGAACTTTTCCTACGGCTGCTGATGTAATTTTGCAGATTGTTGGATGATGCTCGCAGCTTGAGAACCAGATTTTTCATATTATCTGTTTCAAGGCCATAGTTCTGCAAGGAGTATTATTAAGCATGATAAATAACTTCATTCAGTTCTCCTGTTTGTTTATACCACAAGTTACAAGTTCACATGGGACGAAAAGTCTGAAGATTCGCATAGTTTTCATCTGGTTTTTTGGCAAAAATATCTTCTAAGATTTGTTCTACACTATAGCCACTAAAGAATATTTTTGCCAAAACCCCTTCGGTTTCTGACATTGAGATTTGAGGGCACTTATCAATCAGAATAAAGTCCCACTGTCCTAACACATGTCATTTACTTGTTAATAACAGGATTGTGTTGTTCTTGTTTTTTGTTAAAGGAATGCAAACACTGGGTTTTTTCTTTAAATGTTTTCTATACTGTGGTACATAAACAGTGAAGTAACATTTCATTCATAATTAAAGATAAGTTAAATCTGGTAGGAGATAAAAACATCAATAGGAAGCAAATGTAATTTTTCAATCAATCTTAAGTAAATATTTGGATCACAAATTTTCAGTAACTGTGCTCTTTTACTACAGTAGTGCAATTATTTGCAAGTTTGAGGACTGCATTAACACTATACATAGTATTTAAAACCATTTTTAGACATTTTTCATTCAACAGCATCTTTACAAAAATTTACAAAACCTAAAAATTTATGTAAGTCTTGCCTATAACTTCAACTTTATAAATTCAAATACAACCAAGCCACATTCCATAAGACTAAAACCCAATTGTTTTAAGTAATGCATTGATCAACTCATTCCAAACATGTCAGAAATGCTTCTCTCTTCTGAAGGCAACTCAATTTTGTAATCAAGAATTTCTTCTTTTCGCTGGTAGTGTGCAAATGTATGAATTATGTAGCAATATGTAACTCTCTTTGCTTCTGAGTTATTCCACCTTGTAAAACTTCTGTGTAAGTCCCAGGCAAAGCTTAGCTCTTGTACAATATTCCTTCTTTTCTTGAAAAAAGGTGGGGGGTGTGGGGGAAAAAAAAAAAACAATAAAAAAGACAAAAAAACAACATACACACACACACCACAAAACAAACAAACAAAAAAAACCCCTCACACAACAACCAAAAGACACCCCAGCAGAACAAAACAAACATCCAAAAATACAAAAAAGGCCTGCCTTTCTCTGTTCTTTTGCTGCTGCAGATTCTTGCAAACAACCTCCAAGTTCCATAGTTTAGTCAGCTGTCAACTATCTATTCTTCTTCCCTTCCCACTCAAACACCTAAAACAACTAAAGCAAATTTTAATTCCATTCAAAACCTAGTTCCCAGGGATTCCCAATATCTCCGCTCAGGATCACAGCACCACCCAAGGCTGATGGGGAGCTCTGGAGGTCTCAGACCAACCTTCTGCTCACAGCAGGCTCAGCTGCGAGTTCAGAGCAGCTTGTTCAGGATTTCATCCTGTCAGGTCTTGAAAACCTTCAAGGACAAAGACTGCAGAACTTGATCAATCATCTGACTGTCCTGAGAGTAAGTAAATATTTCCTTATATCCAGCCTGAACCTCATTTCAATTCTGCCCAAAGTCTCTCACCTTCCTGCCATGCAAGCCCAGCTCTGTCATCCTGCCAAATGTGTTTCCCACCATGGTAGGTGCTGTGGATCTGCTGTTGGGCCTCTCTGGAACCATCTCCTCCCCAGGCTGAAGTCCCAGTCCCTCAGCCTCTCCTCATGAGCAAGTACTCCAGCCTTGACCAACCTGACAGCCCTCCACTGAGCTTGCTCTGATTTCTCTATATCTTTCCTGTACTTAGGGCAGAGGGGCATATTCAGACTAAAGGGTGATAATCACTTTCCTCCCTCTGCTGTTATATGCAGACCAAGATGCTGCTAATGCCTGCTTGAGGCTCCATTCCCTCCACAGTCAAGTAACTGTAAAAGAGTTTGGAATATTTCAGATTAAGTAATTTACAATGAGACTGAATCTTTGAACCAAAGAAACATATACCAGTGTATGGAGAGGTTTCAGCTACACAGCTACCTTTAAAATACCTCCTATGGATAAGATCCCAGTGGGTGTAAGTTACACAAGTGCCTCCCTCCTCCACCTCAAGGTTCTTGGCAAGGAAGTACCCTTAAAGTGCAGCCAGCAGTAGGGGTTGAAAGGATATATCCAATTCAAAAAAATGCCACTGTTGCAACAGCAAAGGATATCCTTAAATTTTCCAGGATCACAGAAAGGGAAAGATCTGTGTTGCTAAACAACTTTAAAGTGCTTGCACATGTGTGAACTTATCACCTTTTAATTTTAACAACAACAAAAAAAGAAAAAAAGTAACACCACAAGAGCATCATTCTGATGCCTTTCTTGTAGTCAGTTTTTCCCTCCTGACTGAACATCACATATTAGTCTATTGCTGAAGTAATACTTTTTCACAAACAGGTCTGGATGTGGGGCAAGCTCCTATGACCACAAGAAAGTAGTCACGTATCAGAAAATCCCCTCTTAAAGAGAGGATTTGGAGAACACTGATCCCCTCCTTCCTTAAAGGGACAGAAAATACAAAATACTTTTTCTGTGCAGAGGTATAACCACCTAGTAACTCTGATCAGAACTTGCGTCTTTGCAGGAGCTGATATTATAATCCAGGATTTATAAGCAATCCATGATCCTGGGAGGAAAAGCCCCTGCCTTGGTCCCCCCGGCCACGTGGCCACCCGAGCTCCCAGCAGGGAACACAGAGACCACCCCGGGAGACACGCAGGAGGCTAGCAGAGCACGAGACTCTTCAGAGAGCAGGAACAAGAGAGCCTTTATTTGCATACAGCTCGGTATTTTAAGGGTCTGGGAAAATTAGCATACATCCAATCACGGAGCTAGGGGGTCTAAGACCCCCGCCCACAGGGGCCAGGTTTCANTTTCTTTCTGTCATTCAGGTGCAGAAATTGTGCCACTTATCTGCAGGTATTTGAGATGGCACCATCATCTAAAAAGACACATGTTGATATACCAGCTAAGATTTTGGTTTGGTCCTAAAACATTCACACAGTCCTTATCACACCTCTTATTCAAATGCCTTATTTATACAGCATGTGAGTCTAGTGTGACTTTTCCAGATCAAGTAGGTTTTTAAATAAATCTGTCTACCTCAGTTTTGAGGCAGACTTCATAGACACAGGTGTTGCCTCTAGAGATGCAGGGGCTGCAGCTCATAACTGCAACTGGTCAATCCAAGACTACCAAGACCACATCACAGCCAAGCTCTAACAGTCAGCGCTCTAAGCTCTCCTACAACTTCCCCCCGAAGAGTCTACAGAGTGCACCAGAGGTATCTAAACCAGCAGCTTGTGCTCTAAGGAAAGGTCCTGACTAAGCACTATGGCTATCCAGCACAACAGGGAGCATGCAGCTCTTCAGTACCAGGAAACCAAGTTATCCAACTATTGATTAGCCCTGATGGATGAACTCCCCCAGAACAATGCAGCGTCACAACCCAAGCCATCTCTGCTCCAGGGGCAAGCCAGTCTCCTCACTTGTCTGTTCTAGTAGACAGAAAGCACTCTGCCCCTTCACCATATAGCAATGCTTCTATCCAAGCTGACACTGTCTTGAACACCTCACCCATCACCAACTATTTCTGTTCTTTTTCTGTTCCTTCACTTGCAGTGTCCAGTCTGTTGGTAGAGCTGGTTTAGGGATCTAAACCATTCAAAGGAATCTAATCCCTTTTCACTGTTTTACTGGTTTAGCTTCCTGAAGTAGCTCGCTTCAGGGTCAGGTGAGTGCAAGCACAAAAGATCACTAATCAGAGGACAGGAGGCAGTGCAGGCAGCAGCAGGTGATTTGGATTAATTTAGCTTTTCGTGGAACTGTAGCCTCGATTCGGAGGCTACAGATAGGAATGCTGATATCGTGGCAGCACACCAAACAGCCTGCACAGTGACACAGTTAAAGCACAAAGCTTACCAGGCTTTTCTTGAAAATATTTCTGCAGGACTGAGGCTACAATAGTTAAATTATTATTTAAGCAACCAAAAGGTTTTAGATGTTGCTCACAAACCAAAGAAACAGGTAACATTTTCCTATCACTCCTGATTCAAAACATCAAAGTTGCTTTAATCAAAACACAGACTGAAGCCAGCAGTCAAGAGCACCCAATGTCAAACATTCCCAGGTTATTACTCATTAACCTGGGTAGACACAGGCAGGGCTGGAACAAGAGGCAGCACCCACACGTGCACCAGAGAGCACATGCGCACAAGAGCACGCTCTTTCTAAGCTCCACCAAATTTAATGAGAAAAAGTAATCTGATCAAATAGCTGCTCAAGGTCAGGCAGACAGCATAAAGTAAATAAAAAATGTAGCTAACTGAAGTCAAAAGAGCACAGCAGTTGTGTCAGAGCTTATCTGGGCTGATACAGAGCCCTGCCACTGCCCTGGGACAGCATCCCCTGCCCTTTTACAGTCATGTTCACATCCCACAGTGTGATGAGCTGGATCTGCTGGCTGATCCAACTGAAAGCCTGTTCTGGGAAAAAGACGAATAAAACCAGACTGAATGCCTGCTTAGAAGCTGATCCAAGTCACTTCATGCCTATACAAACACTAGAGTTAATGCAAGGTACTGTCCCAGTCACTCGTTCTTCCTCTTGTCCTTTTAACAAGAATGCATCCTAAAGAATTCTTTGGAGTAACAAACTTCCTAATAAACAGCACTCAATTTGAAACCTCTAGAAAACTGAAATCTCATGAGGCAGTGCACAGATATCCTTTGGCAAAGATTGGGCACTACAGGAAAAGTCATCATGTATGCATGTTTTATGTTATGGTATTATATTTTGTTACACTGCAAATATGCTGGCAGAACATTAATGAGTAAAATTATCAAAGGCACAACTATGTTCTTTTTGGTTTATGAGTTTTTTAGTGGCATTTTTTAATTGTATAAAACTAGTATCTCTTAATTCTAACCTCAAGAAAAATTCACTGCTTCTTTGCTTTGAAAGTCTCCCATCACACAGTAAAGTAAGTAAAGATTCAAAAACAGAATCCAAAGAACACATTAAAAGTGAAAATATTTGCACAGCTTCCTGTTAACAAATATAAAATAATGCAAGCATTAAGCTGCAAAAAGCTTGTTTTCTGAATTTCTTTTGTGGAAAAGCAAGTTACGTATGTTTGTCCCCCCCTTCCCCAAATACTTCAGTCAACTCAGAAATGTCTTTCTTCCATCCCTTTACCCCCCAAGCAAATACTGTTGACAAAAAGATGGAGGCACTCAAGTTGATGGGTTTTTTTCTCCCTCTGGGGAATTCAGCTCCTTTGATACAACCTCTCAATTCCTCAAATAAGTCTTCAACACCCGTTCAGAAAACTCTATCAGACCAGCTTGAGAGCAAAAGATATGTGCTCAGAGGAAACTTTCACTTTTTAATCCCAGTCCACACTCTCCTGCTACCTCTTCAAGATGTTGTGCATATGGCCACTGTTATGAGGAGACGAGAACACTTCATCATGAAAGCAGCAGAGAAAAATGAATTACTTTCTCTTTCACACCATAACTTCCAGACCTATGTTCAGCTTGGCACTGGCAAATAATACTCAAACCCTATAAAAACACCAAGTGTATTTGGTGTCCTTTCTCAACGAAAGGACTACCTTCACACTGTATTTTTGTGACTGATCTACTAAGGCTGGAACAAAGGTCTGTAAAGTGATTGCTTGAAAAGATTTCAACAGGAGAAAGATGTTCCAAATAAGCTACCTAACTGCCTTTAGAGCCACATGTGTTCTTGTGCTGTGCAAGAACCAAAGCACTGATCTGAAGGAAACTCATTTGGAAAACTGCCAAGGCAAAACTAGATAAAAAGGGAAATTCTTCTTCAGAACTCCAGGTCTGGGGAGCTACCAAAACCACCTCTCAGTCCTTCTCCGACAAAAACAACTTTGAAAGTGTGACCTCAGACTGGCCCAGCCAACGTTACGTTTCCACAGTGTGAGTTAATACCATAGTGGGGGAGCTGGAGGACAAAAAAAACCAGACAAACAAACAAAAAAAGATAAAATCCAAAAAAGGAGTTCCTTTAATTTCAAGACCCTAAAAGTCAGGGAAATATCACGATATGTACTCACACAAACACTAAATGACACACATTCCCACTTTCAAAGAACTAATACAGGTGGAATCCAGAACCTTTATTCTCACACAAAAACAAAGAGAGAACAAAATAAAAAACTGGCTGGCACTAGCATTTAGCATCCCCTTGGAAAGAAAATCAACAGTGATTTTATACAATTCCAAAAACTCAAGGGAAGCGGCATCAATAAGATGGCAAAGGGCATACCTAAAACATGGGAATTCTTTCTCCACCTCTGAAAAAGGGAACAAGGACATTTCAACTGTAATATGCAATAGCTGTCTAATGCATTAATTTGAGTTGCATTTCACAAAGGATTTCCAGAAATGGGTCTGAGGTCAAAACTTTTGTCTACAAAGGAAATTAGAAGGAAATTGTAGGAGATAAAACACAGCTTTAAATTCTGGCAGTTGTCCAGCTTTGTTCACTTTATTCTAATATTTTTAAAAGAAAAAAGTACCTTCAGAGACTCCATATAGATTACTTCAGTCAGGACTATATACAGCCCACAGTACATTTACAAACTCACTGGACCCCTTCACTTGCCCAACAGACTATCCCCTCCCACACCATAAACTGCATTTCAGCCTAATCACATTCTTTTATTATATTTTCANGCCTTCAGAGACTGCCATATAGATTACTTCAGTCAGTACAGCCCACAGTACATTTACTAACTCACCAGACCCCTTCACTTGCCCAAAAGACAATCCCCTCCCACACCATAATCTGCATTTCAGCCTAATCACATTCTTTTATTATATTTTCAAGTTAGATGTTAATTTTTGACAGATCAAATATGTAAAGGAAATAAAATATTAATATAAGAGCAACTCTTTGTAAAACATGTAGATTGTATGAAGAGATGTCATTAAATATGCTTTTTTCAGTACAGGTTACCCAATTTGTTCCCGGTCACAGAGTNCCAATTTGTTCCTGGTCACAGAGTAGGAATGATCCCTATGGCACCTCTCTGCAGTAAATAAAGCGTATCACGCAGGTAATAAGGACTCTCCATTTTAAGAAAAGTATGCTCAGTGCAGCAAGCCTAGCCTAACAAAGGGAAGACAACCAGTGCTGGCCAAGGAATCATTGGGAAGGCCTTCCCACCCTTCTCCCTGATGTAATTATATATACCTCTGGTGCTCACTGACTGCGTTACATCAAAATTGCCTTCAAGACTGTGTCCAAACTATGGCTTTTAAATAAAGCCTGAACTAGTAAAACAATCCAAAATATATTTATTCTTTACAGA
>VYXB01001651.1:117443-130021 GCA_013397135.1 Pachyramphus minor
AAAAAAAAAAAAAAAAAAACCCAGAGAAAATCAAAAAAAGGAATTCCTTCAATTTCAAGACCCTAAAAGTCAGGGAAATATCACGATATGTACTCACACAAACACTAAATGACACACATTCCCACTCTCAAAGAACTAATACAGGTGGAATCCAGAACCTTTATTCTCACACAAACAAAGAGAGAACAAAATAAAAAACTGGCTGGCACTAGCATTTAGCATCCCCTTGGAAAGAAAATCAGCAGTGATTTTATACAATTCCAAAAAATCAAAGGAAGTGGCATCAATAAGATGGCAAAGGGCATACCTAAAACATGGGAATTCTTTCTCCACCTCTGAAAAAGGGAACAAGGACATTTCAGGTGTAATATGCAATAGCTGTCTAATGCATTAATTTGAGCTGCATTTCACAAAGGATTTCCAGAAATGGGTCTGAGGTCAAAACTTTTGTCTACAAAGGAAATTAGAAGGAAATTGTAGGAGATAAAACACAGCTTTAAATTCTGGCAGTTGTCCAGCTTTGTTCACTTTATTCTAATATTTTTAAAAGAAAAAAGTACCTTCAGAGACTCCATATAGATTACTTCAGTCAGGACTATATACAGCCCACAGTACATTTACAAACTCACTGGACCCCTTCACTTGCCCAACAGACTATCCCCTCCCACACCATAAACTGCATTTCAGCCTAATCACATTCTTTTATTATATTTTCAAGTTAGATGTTAATTTTTGACAGATCAAATATGTAAAGGAAATAAAATATTAATATAAGAGCAACTCTTTGTAAAACATGTAGATTGTATGAAGAGATGTCATTAAATATGCTTTTTTCAGTACAGGTTACCCAATTTGTTCCCGGTCACAGAGTGACCTATGGCACCTCTCTGCAGCAAATAAAGCATATCAGCCTATCACGCAGNTTCTTTACAGACTGTTTGTTTTAAAAGTATCTGCAGTGATATATCAGGACTAAGACAAAGGAACAGCTTAATTTCTGAATCCAGTGAGTGTTCAACTAGACCATAACTGAGGTAGCAAACATCCCTCATTCCAAGACTTAATTTTTTTTCCCACTTCATATGTTTGCTAAAGAATTGCCCTAAACCTATTATTTCAGCTGATGTGAGGAACTTCTGGCTCCTGTAGTTTCAACAACATGCCTTCTATCTTCTAAGACAAACTCACTCTAGCAATTTTAATCGCCCTGTTCACTAACAGGAGCCACAAGATCTAACAATGCCACTCGGACAACTTCTTCCTTTGGAAGTGCAACCAAATGAATTAAAGTCGCCTCTTATCAGAAGAAGTTAAAGAACTATTAATACAAAACTCGCAAGAATTAAACAAATTCTTACTGTTTCCTTTTATCATGACGTGTAACAAAAACCAGCGGACAAATGTATTCTGGTTTTATCAGTCTCGCCTTGCTTATTCACCCAAAAAGAGCACTTCAGGAAATTCTTTGCATGTCAGTTCACCACTTAACTAACCAGTGCACACAGCAGATCCACAGCCTCTAGAACCAGTTCCTGGTGTCCAATCCGTGAGATACCCAAGTCTTCAAGGTCCTGGTGAGAAATCTGTAGGAGTTGTTCACCATTAATCTTCTCCCGTTCAAATTTATGGACATACTGCTGCAGGCAATCATCCAGGCCTACCAAAACACAAAGAGGCAGAAGGGGACATCAAAAACAAATAAACGAAACAAAAAGAAAAAACCCACCACCCTATAAAAGCCAAAAACTGCGAGTTCATACAATACACAATGTGAAATTATGAAAGAATCTTGCAGTGCACCTAAGATTGTTGCATAGAAGGTGCATAGAAACCGTGCATGTAAGCTATGTGGAACTTTGGGCCACCTAAGTCAATGCACAACTGTTCTGTTCCTTGTGGATCAAACTCAGCAGTTAAGAATATGCCTCTGGTGTCTGCACAGGCAAAGTGACCAAAGAGCATACACAGAGTCAGCTATCAGGGTAATGCAAAACCCTGAAGGGCATCCAAAGCAGTTAACAACAAAAAAAAACTGACCAAAAAAAAAAAATCCAAGTCAAGGCAAGAACAAAGATCTTGTTCAAAGCCTTGGACAACAAAAACACAAAATGATGGGCAATAAAAGCACAAAATGATGAGAAGGAAAGTGAAAAAAATCCAAGGCAAAGCAATCGAAATGATGATTGGCTCAAATCTCATTATTCCCTTGATTCACAAGACCCTGCAGCTTCCTGAAGCAACCATTCCTTCCCCTTGCTAAGGATCAACAACACATACAAACAAGAAATCTAATTCATTTTTTCTACCTAGAAGTATTTTTAAAACAGCTTAGAGTATTTTGTCCCAGCAACATCCCCCAAATCCCCACTTTAAAACGTGATTCTATAATCCTGTTCTCCACAGTAGGTTTTCCCCAGTGATTACAGAAAGGGTTTCTGGTTTTCATCTTATTTAACTAAACTTCATGTGTTAATCCTGTTTTCGTGTGTATTCTGCTCATTTCCTCTAGATCCTGTGAGCAGCAACAATCTGGGAGGAAAATCTGGATGGATGTGTTATTTTAAAGATGATGCAGTGCTCTTGATGCTCTGTTCCCCTTCAACATATTGGCTAGAGCAAAAGGAACAGACCCAAATAGAACTGTTTTAGAGAAATACACCATGTTCATTGAAAACAGTTGACTTGAACAAAAATTCAGATTACAAATTTGACATCTACTTTGTATCATCCACAATAGCTACATTGTTTCTCCATTCCCTAAAAAAAAAAAATTAGCTGTATAAAGGATGTTTATCCACTATGCTGGTTCAAAAGGAAACCACTGAGATGGACAGGATATCGAACGCAGCAGATGAGAAACACAAACAGTATCCTGAACTACAAAGAAATGAGAGCCAAAAGAGAAGCACTCAGTTCCACTCATGAAGTTGCAGTGGCAGCCTGGAAAACAAGTACTCCCTCCACACTCTACCACCAAAATGACATTTGACACAGATCACAAGGGGATTCGGAGTCACATGAAATATATTCACTTCATAACAGCGGCATGAGCAGCCACTGCTACCTTGCACTGCCTACTCACAGCAGATCTGCAGATGATGGACTCTGAAAGGCATGGGTTGACTTAACGTACATCACTTGCCTCTCCAACACTCATCCAGAAGTTAATAAGGACAGACACCCCTTTACATGACTTGGGTAAGCTTAATTATTACAGTAAATCAACATCTAGCTTGGTGAGTTTGACTCCTCCCCATGCAGAGCTAGCAGTGCACACAGCTGGATTTATAAGCATAATTATGAATGGGAAAACCTGCATGTAAGATAAGAAAAGTCTCCCAGGGCTACAGTTGTTTGGGGGCACTCTTGTTTCTTCCCATCTGTCTTGGTAAAGCTGCATAAATTTTGAAAATTGAGTCCACTGTTCTCTCTCCCATAGGCACCAAATTCTCTCTTAGTCTATACAAACTCTTTTCCCAGGAAAAAAAATAAAAAATATCTGGCCTTCATTGTTTAACAATTTATTTTTTCAAAACAAATTCTCAACCAAGGATACCAACAGTCCACATATTTGGCATTCCCAATTTTTACTGCTGCTTTGCAGACCACTGTTTCCCATCATTTGCCCTTGTAAGCCCATAGTTTCCATCACAAATTACACAAACACCTAAAATAAAACACTTCATTCAGCGTGCAGTGTAATTTTTCTTAAGTTTTTTTGGTGCAGTGTGGCTTTTGCCTACTATCCTTTGTGTTTTGACTCAACTTTCTAGAATCTCATTCTCTGCTAAAACATGAGACTGAAATGTACGTATACTCCTGCAGAAATACAACTATGGCTCTCAGCTTGCCTGTGCTTTTTTAATTCATGCTTGCCTATGCTTGAAGGTCTATGAAGACTTGAAGAGCTACCTCTAAATTTTTTTTTTTTAAATAAGAGTCCTTAAAAACAAGACTGACACTATAGGACTATATTTCACAACACAAAATATTACAAAATTGCATGAATGTTGACTCAAAACAGCCAACACAGTGGCACAGCTACTCAGCTAGTGCCATTTAAGTGACTAAAACTATGCAAAACAGGAAGTGAAGACAGACCCACAAACTCATGTTCACTGATGGTTTAAGATGAGCTTACTAACACTAGTGCTATTATGTTTACTAAGAAGCATATGGTAAAACATTAAACATTTTAATTGAGATTGCAACCACATTTATAGCCTATTGTTTAATTTTCCATCGTATGAATTAAATGTTTAAATATCACATGCAAATGAAATTTCCAAGAGGGAAAGGAGAAGGGAGGAAAAAGGACTCATTACTTAAATATTATCAAAATTCCTTGACCTGAGTTAAGTTTTAAAAGTCTGCATTCAAATGTCACTAGTAATCTAAATGAATTGCTCATTTTTATCTTCTTCCAAACATCTATGATCTTTCAATGCATTTCCTTCATGAACTTGGAACCTCATGGAGACTTGGTATTGCCCATTAGCACTATCTGGATATTTTTGAGAAACTTAGATGAATTAAGGACTACAAAAAGCAAGTCTACATTACTTAGACACTTTCTTACATGACAGGTCATTTTCAACAGTGCAATATTAGCAGGATCAAGCAAGCAAGTAGTTTTCTTTATTTCCAAAAAACATACAGTTAAAACTGACATTGGAAAAGACATCTATATTTATCTCCTTTACCCACTGAAAAGCCCTTCTGAAACCTAAACTATTCCTTTTATGCTCAAAGTGTGTTTGAAAAGCATGACTCAATTGCACATGCAAACTCTTTATATAATTTCTTGCACATACATCAAAATCATGCATGAAAGAAGATCCTTCCTTACGTAATTGCTAGAGAATGAGGAGAGTTGGAAACAGAATTGCAGAATGTTACTCAGGTTTTACAAAACTAGTAGGAGTGATTTTTTTGGGAGGGAGAGCGAGTGAGAGAGAGACTAGACTAGTTAGTGTTATTCATATTGTGAAAATCCTTCCAAGGAACAGCAGTGCAACTTGAACAAAACTCCTTCCCAAATTTTGGCAGGTGTAGAAATGTGCAATAGATCCTAAGAACTGTCTAGACTTTTCCATCTAAAATAACTATCACGCAAAGCACCCCAGAAGACATTCAATACCTTGTATTCAAGGAAAAACACTAGGACAGAGCTTACACTTACAGATTTTCACTGATACCAATTTCAGTCTGTTTCCAAGATTAAGAAAGTTATTTTGTGTAAGAATTGAGAGCAAAAAAGAAACAACTTTGCGGGGTTAAGAGGGAGGCTTGAATCTCAGCCATAACTATCAGTTTACTATTCAGGGAGAATTAGCATTTCAATTGTTGAGAGATGTCAGCCATTCAGCAGTGACATATCTGGCACTCCAAGAACTAGAGAACTGTATGTTATTAGTAGAGTTGTTAAGTAGTTTCACACCTTTTGCCCTACATGTGTTGGACACTACCAAATAACTTATCTACCATAAAGCAACAGTTAACTAATGTCTTACAGCCACAGCTCAAAAAACAGCTGACTCACCATCCTTTTTACTCGCACCATCCCACTCTTCCTCACTCTTTTCTCCTGTGATACCAGAGAGTCTACACAGAGTCTATATACTCCAATGTAGTTGGGGTAGAGGAGGCAGAGAGCAAGGAAGATAGACAGGGCAAGGAACTGAGGAAGGACTGGCAATGGGAAACTGGAATGGGACAGGATTACTTTCCATTTGTTCAGGAACTTGAACGGATTCTCAGGATAGCTCATAAAATGCCAGAAGTTGACCCGAGGAAGCACGAGGACAAGCCACTTGAAGAGAGGAAAAACTCATAAGTACAAGACCTTTTCATTCGCATAGCACTATGACAGGGATCATCGCTCACTGTCAAAGATAATAAAGCTTTATTATTATGATCACGTACCCTCCACTATGTTGGGCAATTCTAACAAATAGACAGCACCTGGCAACGCATTGTAAAACCAAGGTTCAACTACAGCCTTCATCCCATTGAGGGGCTCCCTTGGACCTTGGATAGGTGGTGCCAAAGTCTTTTTTGCCTCATCACCTTAAAATTGACCTTCCCACCTAACAAAGTTAATTCTTATTCTGGTCTCCTCTTTGGGGTCTATTCAGTTGTCACTTTTAGTCTTCAGAGGTTTCTTGCACACATCAACTTCAATCCATCCCTCCCAAGCTTCGAAAGATCATCAGTTCTATGGGAATCTTTGACATGCCCCACTGGTCGTGCCATTATACTATCACTTATATTCCACATCATTTTATAACGGTTATTGTAATAGCTTCCTCACATCATTTTCTCTATTTCCAGGAGTAGAAAAAATTGATCAAAGAAAAAGCAGGTGAGAGTCAAGGTAGCAAATGAACACTAGAAAGAGAAAATAACTACACTTCATAAGCAGATGAACTAACTCCTGAGAAAGCAAATGAAAGTAAGGGAAAAGGGTCGGCAAGGCAGTTCTGAAAAGCTGAACTAGCTCAGTAGGGCAGCTACCAGGTGAAAAGAAATAAATTAAAAAGTTCAAGGAGAAGAAAACAAATATAACTGTCTTTAATATAGAATGCAGTGGGAGGTCATTACACTAACATCACAGATGCCATTCTCCTCCTGCAATATTAAAGACAAGAAGAACCAGGGATGACTTTAACAAACAAATTCAAAGGTTCTTTAAAAAGATGATAAAATAAACTCTAGAGCACTCAGTGGAAACTTATTTCAGTAATAATTTGAGCCTAGGTAAGAACTGACTTCCTAGGATCCACATGCCTGATTGTTTCTTAGCTATCATGCCTCCTTGCATTTATTTGTCCAAAAGTTTCCAAAACAAAAGTTTAGTTATCAATTGGTGTGAGCCACTTTTAGGGGTCGGAAAAGAGTCCAAAGGACTTAAGCTTGTGAAGAAAACAAAAGCCTTCAAGAGAATTTTGTATTATCATCTAGTACAAAGGTAAAATAATCTTCCTTATTCCATTTTTTTACTCCTGAGTAATTTTACAGTTGTTCATAACACTGCCACCATCTGAAGTATCAACTACTGTAAAAAAAAATAAAAATAAAAATTGAAAAGCAAGAGTTGCTTCTTATCAGCATCAAAAAATGTCTCCTGCCTAAACCAGATTGTTTATAAAGTAAGTTCTCATATTAACTGAAAGCAACTCCTGTACATTTTTATCTAAGCATCTGCATCCTAATTAAGTAGGTACAGCCTGTTGCCTCTCCAGGCATTAAGTACAGCTTTGCTGAGGACAGGCATTGCCTGGCATAGCCAGAATAGTACAGAAGTTTCTTATCTGTCTCCTGCATCACACAGGGATGGTACCAAACAATTGCTGGGCTCTGCCTGCCAGCAGGGATGCAAAGGGCAGCTCTCTCATTAAGGTCACAGCAGGACAGAGGAAAATGGTGAAGCCTTCAACCTTGATAAGGAGCGCTTTACTGTCCCCTCTGTAATCCCTCTGACTGACAGTTGCACAGAAAGGCTTTTGCAACATGTTTCTATTTTCAGTATTTCCAACTAATATATTTAGCCTGGAAAAACAGGCTACATACACACGCATTCACGTTAACTCAAAATAAATCCATTCATTCCATTCAAATCCATCCACAAATCCCTTAGCTTTTCTTTTTAACACAAAACTGAAAGCTTTGCCCTGTAATAGAAGAACTCCCGGGTAAATTTGTGTTGTAAACTATCCTGACCAGAAGGGCTAGAAAGACTGTGTTTAACCTTTAGTCGCTCAGTATAGATACAATCTCAGACTGACAGGCCTTGTGTTATGCTAAACTTTTTATCAGTCCTCCCTACAATGCCACTGATTGAGACCATTCTGGCAGTACTCATTATCTTGGTCCAGACAGTAAATCTGAGGACAACTATAAGCTTTAGCACTTTACAATCATGAAGTATGATCAGGAAGAGCCAAAATAGCTTGCTGAATTCTTCCAATACTCCAGAAGTTTTATAAAACAAGACCTCTCTCTACAAAAAGCCAGAAAACCTACTCATATTTTCCTCACAAAATATTTTCAGGAAACTTAGCAGACATGGGGTACACACAACAGAAGAAAATATTTTGTGGAGGAGAAGGACACAATAAAGGCCTATAATGTCAGAAGTGGCATAGAAAAACCAGAATGAATATTGTATGTTGTCTCTTGCAATAGAGGAATTAGGGAGAGCCAATGAAGCAAGCATGTAACAGGTCCAAACAAGCAACAAAGGAGTGATTCTTCACACAGCAGTATGCAATGAATGTTCAGCATCCATACAGGTTCAGGGAAAGGTGAACAGGTTCATGAAATAAAGTCATGTCTGACTCTGAAAGACTCAAAAATGGATGAAGGCTTGAGGAAGCCTACAGGAAGAAACACAGTGTGTCATCTTTCCTATGAGACTGCTTGCCTTATCCCTTATGGCAAACATTCAGGATGGGACACTTAGCCAGCTGACACAGAACAAAGAACTTCTACAGCTCTGCCACACATAGCACCAAAATGTATATGGCAGCTTCCCTTTCACTTACTTTTAGAACCATAAAATGATTTGGGTTGGAAGGGACCTTAGAAGTCATCTATTTCTACAGCCTTCGTCGTCCCCTCACTGCCATAAGCACAGACCCCTTCCACTAGATCAGGTTGCCCAAAGCCCCACAAGCTGGCCTGGAACACTTCCAGGAATGGGGCATCAACAGCTTATCTGAGCAACCTGTTCCAGTGCCTCATCACTCTCACAGTAAGGGTGAGGTCTTATCCTAGGACTTCAGAAAATTGTTATCTCTTTGCTAGCTATCGGTTTTACTGTATTTACTATTTATTTACTGCAATAGTAACACAAGATTTTCCAAAAAAAAGATGCAAAACTCTATATAGAGTAATTGGAGTTGGAGGGGTAGTGAGAAAGAAGAAAAATCTATACACTGATATTGAATTGTGGTATCAATTTCAGCCAAAGATACAACCAAAGCTTTTGCAGACTGCTTAAAAAAATACAGCAAAAAATCGACTCCAGTAATACTAGAAAATAGATCACAGTGAATCACACAGCTGCTCCCATGGGTTTAGTAATCCTGCTTGAGATATTAACATCAAGTAGAAAAATTGCAAGAGTAAATTAACTTAGAGATTGTACCTTCAATTGACAATGAGTGAACTTGCATCAGAACTCAAAAATACATTTGACAGAAATGAATGGTAGCATACAATAAAGTGGGATAAAAGCAATTCTGTAATAGCTGCAAAGTTAATGGTATTTAATTTGAAATTTTCAGCTCAAACTCAAAGTTCATATTTCTTTCTTTTTAATAGCTCTTTTTTGGGGGATTCATGAAAAAACTGGGGTAGGGAAGAGAAACCCATTTCTACCACTTTCCATAGGAGGGCTCTTATTATGACATAGTTTTAAGGCTTCAAATTAAAGGCAAAATTAAAATGTAATGATATAGAAAAGTAAGTTGTGATGGCATCTCATGTATCTAGAAAAAAAAAGGGAAAAAGGAAAAAATAACCAGCACACAGCATAATAACACACGTTTAACCGGAAAAATCTCCCCTTATAAAGGAAACATAAGCATGAAGACAGTAGGTCAAAGTCACTTCACTACACTGAAAAATAGACCACTTAATGGTCTATTTTTATAGTGCCAGAACCAGACAGAAAGAAATGAAAGCCTTGTCCAACTGGACAGGGCATTCCCCCAGACATGAAAAGTAAAGTACACCAGGAAACAAAAAAACCTATTTCATTACATTCCTACCAATTTTTAGGCAGGTGTCAGAACACAAATGCAGTCATGTTTTTCACCAGCAAAACTGAATTGGACATCTGTGTAAAGCTGTAGATCCCTGCTGCACTCCTTAGGCCATATAATCAATCCCATGTGGCTTTGCTGTCATCACTCTCACTGGTACCACCCACTTGCCTGAGAGCACACAACAGACTCCACCTGGGAATATTCAGACTATGAAGTATCATTTGGCTTCTAGGGTTGAAATTTTGACTGACCTGGGAAAAAGGGGGAAGACATGAAACACCCCCTTGTTCAGGAATTATCACTCAGCCCTAGGCAGACAGACTCCACAGTGGTACCCCAAATACTCATCCAGAGAAAAAATGGGTTTCCAAGAAGGAAGAACTGGAACCACAAACAGGGGTTCATATTCAAGGCCTCAAACACCTGGCAGCATGACATCTTGCTGGCAGAATTTCAGCTAATCTTTGCTAATCTCTTTGCTAATCCCAGCAACCACCATAACAGGACTGCTGACCAGAGAAAGATTAAGGATGAAAAAAGAAGAAAACTGATGAACATAATTTTTTCCTGCTGACTTTGGTGTCCATTCTCTGTATACATCAAGGATTAAGTTCCATGTGACGAAGTAGCTTCACACAATGCAACACTCAGGCTTTGGTTTTCTCTTTTAAGAATCAGCTACATCACTCATTGACCAGCTATGCTTTGCAAAACCAATCTTTCCAAGCTTTAACAGATTTTTTTTTTTGGCAGACTAAATGAATGAGATGGAAGCAAAACATATCCATATGTTCTGTGCAGATAGACCTGGCACTCTTAAGTTTCAACAGAATATATGATGAAAGTCAACATTCAGTAAATGCGTGCAAACACATTTATTAAAACAGAGAACACACCTGCTGTAGGCAGACAAACCCAAACAGCTTCCTAGCCAACACCACAGGATGTCTTCAGGGACATTTCTGACAACATCCTCCCCGACTTCACAGTAAAAACAACATCCTACTTGTGGCAAGGAACTTGTGTTCCTGCTGCATAAGCAAGGAACTATGAACCAAATAAAATGGGTGTATGTTGCAGCTGTAATGAGGCACTTTCATTTAGTCAACACTTACTGCTCCAGTGTCACTTAAGAACTACTATAAACTCCAAACTGAAACAGGAAAACATCTCTTTGCCCAATACACTAATATAAGCAAAGGTGTGCCTATTTGTGTTTTGGTTGCATTTAAAATAGTGGTAATTAAATGGGTTTAGAATGGCTCTCAACTGACACAGCAGCCCTTCAGCAAGCTTGACCCAGATCTTGTTATTCTTTCTCACCCTAATTTTTTACTATGAAACCTAGAAATCAACTTATCCCACCAAAAAAGGTATTTTAAACCCACAGAGCTTGGCACAGCATATTGTAGTAGACTACTGCATTGGCAGTAAAAAAAAAAAAGAAGGGCATATTTTTTAATAGTTTTTTAAAAATATTATTCTTGAACTAACTCATGCAAACTCTTTTGACAGCCATCATGTCCAGTGAACATAACCTAATGTTTGTCACAACCTAATAAAACCATTTTGATAGTGAAGACATAACTGACAGGGTCAGCAAATACAGAGCTTTTAGCACAGTAGAACAATAATCAGTGTGACTTTTAAGTCACATACATGCGTTATGGGACGCAAGACAGACAACTAAATGGTTGTGCTGAGAGATAGATGCAACAGGACATTAAAGGTCTAGAAGTACTGCCAGTTTCTTCTTACACTGCAAAAAATTCTCTTCTTCAGGGGCTTGCAACTGATAGCTTGACTAATCCAAAGATGTTGCTTAAACAGAGCATCAACCATTGTTTGTTACTTTAGTACACCAGGGTAGAATTAATTCCATCCAAGCAATGAATGCACAACGGTTTCACATCCATCAGAGCATATTAACATGTCCTACAGGCTATTAGCAACACAATGCATGGTCCTTATATACTGTGTCAAAATTCTGACAATGAAACTTTCACCGAAGTTTCAATGTGGGGAATCTGTTCCACTCTGGCCTTGAAAACCAAACTCCTCTTGGATACTTAAAAGTTGTTTCCCAACAGCTCAAAGAACCACTAAATCTTTCTCCAGCAGAAAACAAAAGCAAGTGGTAAAATCAAAAGCAAAAAGTGGAGAAAACCAGATGATTCCAGTATTTGTTTTTCTCAGCCTACTAATGCTTTTCTTCACACTTTAAGACCTGCTGGCCAATACATTTTAAATTGTACTCAGGTATTAGCAACTTTGTAGCATGTATAGGTCTTCTCACTGAAAAATTGTTTGTTTCATTGATGCAAATAACAGCTTTACCTAAGCACAGTAAGGTTTTGGCAGGAATGAAATCACAGGGGTATCCGGCTACTGAAAGCTGCAGTTGAGAAGAATCTACACACAAGACCTTTGTCCCTCCCTCCATACAGTGCTAGGCTGTAGCATGCACCACATGCTCTCTCCAGTACAGAGCACATGGGATGACTACTTCAGAACAAACCACCACATGCATATCACAGCATTTGTCTCTTCTGCAGCTAGGTGGCAACAGCAGAAAATGGCATAACTATGGCCAGGAGAGCTCCTCCNGAATCTACACACAAGACCTTTGTCCCTCCCTCCATACAGTGCTAGGCTGTAGCATGCACCACATGCTCTCTCCAGTACAGAGCACATGGGATGACTACTTCAGAACAAACCACCACATGCATATCACAGCATTTGTCTCTTCTGCAGCTAGGTGGCAACAGCAGAAAATGGCATAACTATGGCCAGGAGAGCTCCTCC
>VYXB01001651.1:130071-149352 GCA_013397135.1 Pachyramphus minor
ATGGAAGCAAAACATATCCATATGTTCTGTGCAGATAGACCTGGCACTCTTAAGTTTCAACAGAATATATGATGAAAGTCAACATTCAGCAAATGCGTGCAAACACATTTATTAAAACAGAGAACACACCTGCTGTAGGCAGACAAACCCAAACAGCTTCCTAGCCAACACCACAGGATGTCTTCAGGGACATTTCTGACAACATCCTCCCCGACTTCACAGTAAAAACAACATCCTACTTGTGGCAAGGAACTTGTGTTCCTGCTGCATAAGCAAGGAACTATGAACCAAATAAAATGGGTGTATGTTGCAGCTGTAATGAGGCACTTTCATTTAGTCAACACTTACTGCTCCAGTGTCACTTAAGAACTACTATAAACTCCAAACTGAAACAGGAAAACATCTCTTTGCCCAATACACTAATATAAGCAAAGGTGTGCCTATTTGTGTTTTGGTTGCATTTAAAATAGTGGTAATTAAATGGGTTTAGAATGGCTCTCAACTGACACAGCAGCGCTTCAGCAAGCTTGACCCAGATCTTGTTATTCTTTCTCACCCTAATTTTTTACTATGAAACCTAGAAATCAACTTATCCCACCAAAAAAGGTATTTTAAACCCACAGAGCTTGGCACAGCATATTGTAGTAGACTACTGCATTGGCAGTAAAAAAAAAAGGGCATATTTTTTAATAGTTTTTTTTAAATATTATTCTTGAACTAATTCATGCAAACTCTTTTGACAGCCATCATGTCCAGTGAACATAACCTAATGTTTGTCACAACCTAATAAAACCATTTTGATAGTGAAGACATAACTGACAGGGTCAGCAAATACAGAGCTTTTAGCACAGTAGAACAATAATCAGTGTGACTTTTAAGTCACATACATGTGTTATGGGACGCAAGACAGACAACTAAATGGTTGTGCTGAGAGATAGATGCAACAGGACATTAAAGGTCTAGAAGCACTGCCAGTTTCTTCTTACACCGCAAAAAATTCTCTTCTTCAGGGGCTTGCAACTGATACTTGACTAATCCAAAGATGTTGCTTAAACAGAGCATCAACCATTGTTTGTTACTTTAGTACACCAGGGTAGAATTAATTCCATCCAAGCAATGAATGCACAACGGTTTCACATCCATCAGAGCATATTAACATGTCCTACAGGCTATTAGCAACACAATGCATCGTCCTTATATACTGTGTCAAAATTCTGACAATGAAACTTTCACCGAAGTTTCAATGTGGGGAATCTGTTCCACTCTGGCCTTGAAAACCAAACTCCTCTTGGATACTTAAAAGTTGTTTCCCAACAGCTCAAAGAACCACTAAATCTTTCTCCAGCAGAAAACAAAAGCAAGTGGTAAAATCAAAAGCAAAAAGTGGAGAAAACCAGATGATTCCAGTATTTGTTTTTCTCAGCCTACTAATGCTTTTCTTCACACTTTAAGACCTGCTGGCCAATACATTTTAAATTGTACTCAGGTATTAGCAACTTCTGAGTCACTATAGGTCTTCTCACTGAAAAATTGTTTGTTTCATTGATGCAAATAACAGCTTTACCTAAGCACAGTAAGGTTTTGGCAGGAATGAAATCACAGGGGTATCCGGCTACTGAAAGCTGCAGTTGAGAAGAATCTACACACAAGACCTTTGTCCCTCCCTCCATACAGTGCTAGGCCTTGTGGGGAATCCATCCACTTCACCACATGCTCTCTCCAGTACAGAGCACATGGGATGACTACTTCAGAACAAACCACCACATGCATATCACAGCATTTGTCTCTTCTGCAGCTAGGTGGCAACAGCAGAAAATGGCATAACTATGGCCAGGAGAGCTCCTCCAAGACCTGATTTGTACCTTGTGAGACCCCACACACAGTTCCTCACCAGTTTGGTGGCAGACCCCACTACTAGACGTGTGTTTCCTTACACTCATTAACAGCTCCAAAGAGAAGCCCAAAAGAAATCTTATTGCTGCTACTAACAGATACAGATGTTTTCAGTACATTAATGCCACCGCAAAGGAAATGCATTTCCCAGAATGTTCCAACTCACACAACCATGATGAATTTGTTCTGCGGTTTCTTCTTTTACACAACTATTCTAACACACACATTTAACAGCAGAACTTGTACTCAAAACAAGCCTTTAAAACACTTTACCATTTTGCTTTCAGAAGTATAATAGCCCTGAACATAAAACAGTCCCAGTGCTAGCTGTGGAGTCAGTCATAAGATCACAAAAACCAGATTTTATTTTTTAAGGGAAACAATTTAATTAATTTGTTTTATTGTTCAAGTGAAATACATAATATAACTTAAACCATAGCAGGACTACGAAATTGTTTCAGTCTCCAGAGGCAAAAACCCTGGAAACTGTGGAAATTATGGAACAGTCTGTAAATCATGACAGTCTGTAAATCATGACATATAGCTGCAGACCTCTTTAGTCTCATTCTACCCACTATCCACCCTACTTTTCTCTCCTGACCCTGATCTCTTCCTTACTCACCTCAGAATCACAGAGCAGGTAAGGTTGGAAGGGACCACAGCAAGGTCTTCTACCTGTACCTTGCCAAAAAACCTTCCAGATCCTTAGCAAAAGTGGTGACATTGCAAAAGAGAGCAAAACTACAGGTGGTGAGGGGGCATCTTACGCTCTGGCTGTGCCTCAGCATATCAGTGGCATACAGAAACACTGCAAATAGCAGGCTGGACAAGCTCCATGTTGTGGGCCAACCATACACCTTCCTTGGCACACTCGTGTACCCCCTGGCAGCAAATCACAGCCTGCAAAGGCACAGGTTTAGACATACGGTTTGGGATATATATCATAGAGATGCCCTATAGGAAGAATCAGTGAAAGGATTGTATTTGGCACCAGGTACTTCATGAACATAAGAAGGCACTTATGGGACATTGGTCAAAAGAGAGTGAATGCCACAACATACAGAGGACAGAGGAATACAGTGTGGTGTGGGACAAAGGGTTGCACAGATAGCATGTTAATACATGGTCCTATATGCACAGGTTAGCTGAATAATCCCATTTGACCCTCTAAGTATTTGTTTCAAACGGATGACACACAACGTAGATGGAGAAAGTCTATGCAGTGTCAATACTTGACACAACAATAAAGTCCTTCCTGCATGACACTGTTCCTGTCATCTCCCCTAATACAAAATATTCAAGACACCAAGAGCATTTACTGCTTAAGTGTTCAAAACTGGCTATGCTGTGCCACATCAGTGTCCCAGGTTTCTGGTCAGACTAGTCTTCTGGGACCTAGATGTTATCATCATCATTTTGGATAATATGTGACATAATATGTATAAAGTGTGAAAAAACATTTCACTTCTTACCAAGGGATATGTCCTTCAGCAAGTTCCACTCAACCCTCATATCTCCTTGCTCCAGTTCTCTAAGCAGCAGACATACAAAGTTCAACTTTCCAAGAGGCAGCTCCTTACCACTGTACTTTTCCAGTTTACCTAACTTCATTATTACTACACTTTAAAGTAATTCACAACCAAATTTAAACAATTTTCACAACAGCACTAGACATTAGAGCACTCATGGACAACTTAATGAGCCATTTCCCTTATAAAGTCTTGGTATTTCAATTGCAATTTTAATGCATTCACAGTAACACGCAGTTCATACCAGCACGATCACAAGATGAAATTTCAAAGTGTCAAAAATTCAAAGGTGTCTGAAGAGGAAGTGTTTCTGTTTCACAGAGAGTTAACCTCAGCAGAACAGTCACCTGTATTTCCACCTGTTATCTTTTGCCTACTGACACTTCAAAGCAATGCTTCTTCAGCTCATTATTTTCATGCCTTTAACTATTTTTTTTTGTCTATATGGCATCACTGATTTCTTATGAATAATCAATTTTTCCTTGTACTGAGATTTTTCTATGCCACTATACAGTTGGGTGGGGGTTTGCTTGTTTGGTTGGTATGAATTTATATGTTTTTTAGTTTGCTTTTTTCTTTTAAGAGCAATGTTACTTTTAAAGCTTGTTTTAGCAAAATACCTTCTTTTCTCTATGTTGATTTTTTTATTAGGGTTGGTTTTCATACCAAACAAATTAATCAATTAAAAAAAAAAACCCACATCATTCCCATCATTGTCTCAGTTAACACAAACTCGGTAGCTGAAAGGATGAAAACTGGTAGACAAAGGAAACCCTTAGAAAAGGCACAAGCTGGCAGATACCTTCTAAAACGTGACAAGCCGTTCATATAGAAAAAGTGTTAACCCAATGGCTGATCCACCTTGTAAGCATCATATTTCTCCTGCATCCCAAAAATTACTATTCTCTATTTCAGTTTGTCAAACTTCAACACCAGCCAACCAACAACTGCACAGTAACCATGCAGAAGGAGTCTCTAAACTGGATTCTAAGTAAGACTGAATAGATAATGGTTGTGCAAGTGGTACATAACCATTTAACAGTCCTAATTCTAAGAGAGCATTAAGTGGACAATTTCCCCTTAAGGCTTTAAGCTCTGTATTTGCAAAACAGATGCACGAAGGGATGAAAAATCCCATAAATGGTTTGCATTCTTAATGGCTGACACAATTTAGTCCTTTGGGAGCACACTACATGTGTACGTGCATGTGGGAGACTGCCTGCAATTTTTTACAATAAGGTCCTGATCCTGAACCTGTAACATTACTTTAAACACCAAAAATAACCTCCTGTCCTGCTGTTACATTAAAAGCAGTGACCAAAATGTCATCTATTAACTTTTGCATCACTCATAGCTTTGTGGTCCCTGTTTCCCAGCAAATCCGGTTGTTCTTCTTCACTCTTCTTAGTTGTTTTCTTTATAAATAAAATAAACAAACCCCCCATATACTTACTGTACACTTATATTGATGATTCAGACCATATCACAGTTTCCTGAATGTAGAACCTGCTCTAGCTTCCCCAAGTACTTAATCACAAGGATATTTCTATTTAGTTGAACACTAGCAACAGGAGATAACTCTTCAATGCAATGCCCCTAGTCTAGGTTATGAAGGCCTATGAGAGAAAGTACAAGAGCAGGGAAGGGATGTCAGAAGTCTCTGAAACAGGGGAAGAACAGGCTAGAAGAAGATGGATGCCAATATTGTCCTAAAAACAATGGGTGCGATAATTTTCACACCCATTTTTATAATCTAATATGCTCCACTTCCCAATTTCTATTTCTACAGTCACCTAGAAATTAATTTCTTATTTTTCTTCTACTTACTGCTCCACTACTTACATTTCAAATAGCACTGTTTAAAAAAAAAAACAAACCTCAAGTATCCTCTTAGTGCTCAAATTTTTTTTTGCAAATCAGTACCAAGTCTATAAGTAGTGAGAAGCAGTAAATACAAGGTTTTTGAGAGAACTGAGTGCCTTATATATCTCTGTGACTAACATTATACTTGAAGAATGGGGTAGAAAGAAGAATTAAGTTCTATTTCATGAGCATTGTAAAATTTTCAAAGCCTTGCCTGTCCTTGAAATACTGAATACTGGAAGAAACACCTAGCCACTTTATCCTAATATTTGCATTATTTTTAAAAAATGTCATCTAACGGGCAGAACAGCTGTTTGAAACAAAGGCACAGAAGCTTAGAAGCAGCAGTTTGCCCACTAAAAAGATATTACATCCAAAGCAGAAATACCGTAAGTTTTATTTAAATGCAGTTATTTGTTTGTTTTGACCAACTTAAAGTTGCCTAAGCAGCCTCTCTCCTGGATGAATACTGTATCTCAAGTATTATAGCACCTTATTTCCAAGCTACCTAAGGAAATCAAATAACCTTTTTGAATCCACAGCTTAGACTTCTGCAAGTTGATCTGCCTCATGATTAGTACTGTGAGGCAATCTCCAGTCAATAATCAAATTTTCAAACTTCCAAATCGTAAGAAATTATTCACTGTGCCCAAAGTATGTATTTGGAAACAAATTCAGAAGTAATACTTCGGTGTGATACTTTGTAAGGCAACAGAGAACACACAACCAGGTTGATCCTCTTTAACCTCTGAGACTATTCCTATTTGTTAACTGTGCAGAGATGGACTTCAAGATGGTGATTTATGGAAGGTTGTTTGATCACTCTTCATCTTCATTCTTCTATTACAGGCACATTACTTATTTACACCCAAGTTAATCATTAGGTCTTAGAGAGGGTGGGGAATGGCAGGTGAAGGGAAGGGGTGTGGAATACAAAGAGAGAAGGTTTCTTTTCTAAATTAAAGGCATTAGTGATATTTAGAACTTATTGAAAGTGCAAAGAAAGTGTCTCAGACAGATAATCTCTCTTTACCCAAATTTGGCTTCACAACCCCAAACGGAGACTGCTACTGAGAGAATAACACCTTCCCCATGTTCTCTCTCCTAAAACTTCCAGAAAATGCACCAGCTCTGGTGGTGCTGTATGCACAAGTAATGGAAACCTGTAAGAAGAAAACTGTTGGCATAGTGTCAACACAGAAGCCACTAGGCACTCCTGTCTTCTGTTTATCATTAGCTGGAAAAGAATGAGGGCTCCGCACCCAAGGGCTAATGCAATTAAAAAAGAATTTTAAAAACATATTAAAAAAAAAGCTTGCTGCTCTTTGTCTCTTCTATAAGCATCTTCTTCTTTACTCAGAGAAAAAAGTCCAAAACCCTCTGAAAACTTGTAAACCAGCCATAAGACAGTGAGGACTTATGTCCTACCTAAGTAAGACCAATGTGACATAATACCATCTGGCAAAAATCACACTAACAGGAAAACACCAGGAATAAAGGAAAATGCAGTCACAAGAGGAAAGACTATGAGGTAATATTATTGAAAGTTTTCATTGGAGATATTCACCCAACAGAGACCATTTAACTGACCTTTAAACAGTCATGCTGCTTCAACTGCAGCAAGCAGAAATAAATTTTTGCATTATTTTCCTCTCGGTGTTTATTTCAAATTGACAGAAGCAGCAGTATCTCAAAAGCAAGCAATACACAGAAGGGCATTATGAGCATATAATAAACAGGGCAATATAGAAGTCTTCTTATTCTGAAATTACTCTCTCTAGACATCCCTTCCCACTCATGTGAAATATGACAACATTTATTTTACCCCCAATGTTTTCAATTCAGACAGATATAAAACTGTCATCAACCTCTTGGTCTGCAGACACTGAACTTCAACTACTCTTTCCCCCTCTCAAGCACACACACTAATCCTGCTGAAAAGATGCTGGAATGAGAGCCACAGATACCAAAACCATCTATTTACTAGCAGACCAGAGCTGACAGCAACAGCTCAATCCTTCTTCCTAAAGGAAGGTCAGACCAGGAAACTGGTCAGGCCTGGGGAGCTTATGGACAGAGGGGACAGCGAGAGCCCTCACTCACCTCAATGCCACAATCTCCAGGAAGGGAAGTCTTTAGAGATGACTGGACAGCAAAACTTCCTGGCAAAGCAAAACTCGAAAAACAAATCAACCCATCCCAGCTGGAGACAAAGAGAAAACCTTCAGCCCATTTTATTAGAGCTGGATCTTCCATTAACCCATACATCTCATTACAAGCCTCACCTGCTTTACCATTGAAAGAACTTCACAGCAGCGAAGATAATTACTCTTCCAAAGGAATAAAATGCAAGTAAGCATGAGCACAAAATTCAATCACATGTAATATTAATATTACTGTTATTCATCACAGTATTTACACTATGACTACAGGCAACACAAAAACACCGCCCCTTTCAAAATATGCCTCCTAAGGTGACTGCCTCCATGGCTTGTCAACTGTAATAGGTTATAGCCCTCCTATGAGGAAAATAGGTCAACATCTCTGCAGCAAGAGTAATTTTTATACTCATTATTGGTCTTTGCTGGCCCTGAAATAAATACCATCCTTCAACAGGTCAAGCACAAAGTTATTTAATTTTCCAAAAGCAGTAACAGTACACTCTACATTACTTGTGTGTCTAGCACATGAAGATTGTGAGCCTGATAACTTTACGTGCTTAATACAAAGTAACAACCCCCTGCCCCAAAGCCAACATGCAATTAAGAGTTTGCCTTTTAAAAGTTACAAGGTTTTTGTGGTTGAAGGAGTAGTTCATTAGTCACAAGTACTCCTTTTCTTGAACTCTAGCAATTAACACTCTGTTGCCTGTTCCCACAGTAGAACAAGAAGAAACATTGCAAAACTGCCTGCCTCTTGGCTCCCAACAAGACATGGGGTGATCCCTTTAATCTGGTTTGGCTGCCTTCTCGCACCACCATGTGGAACTGTTTTGGCTGATTGCAGCAAGGTCCATTACTCACAGCTGCCTCTCCTTTGTGTATGCACCCCTGCAAACTCTGTGATTACTGCTACACCCATGAGCTACTCAGGGAAAAGTCTGCTGTAACACAACAGCTGATGCGATTGCCAGATACCCAACCATTCAGATGACAACCTCCTACACTGGTATGAAACATGGATGCCTAGCACCTTACAATCCAACAGTCACCAGGGAGGAATACATACAGGCACATGAGAATTGCCAGCCATCAGCACCTGCTAATGACATTAATCTCTCACGGCAAGCTGAATGACATTAACAGAAAAATGCTGATGGTGCATACATCCTTCTATCACTGACAGAGTCACTACTGGATTCTCCTAGGAGATACTACTGGATTCTCCTAGGAGACATTGCCATTACTTGGACGCATATATTACTTCACATTAAAAAGCCCCACAACATTTGCATCAGGAATTCCATCTTCTTACAAGTTACTGTTTGCATTATTTTATTTAGCAACACCAGTCCTTTCCATGTGGCCAGGATGTACAAGGAGCTTCAACACCAAATAACAGAAATCCCAACTCATGTCCAAAAGGAGCTCATAATGGAGAGAAGAACATAAGACAAGGAATGACACTCAGACCCATTGGACAGGCAACCATTTCACTGCACCAGGCATTGCCCATCACCTGCAAAGGGCTGATGCCATCACGGCTGACAGCTCTGGAGAGCTTCACAGCAATATGAAAAGCATTAAGTTTAAAGGTGTTCCAGTAAAGTAGCCCTTGGGTTCCCAGTAACAGGTGAGGGAAGATGTGCAGGGCAAGGCTAGGAGAAGGCCTAGTCACAAAGATCTCTGAGAGGAAAAAGCAGCCAGCATACACTTGAGGCAATAAAGGTGGCAGCACAGAGGGGAGAAGAAAACACTGATAAGATTAACATACTTAGCTAGGAAAACAGAACACACTGATAATGTTGTCCCAGTGACAGGAGAGACTTGCCTTGAGGCACCCAATACAACAGGCATTTTAAAGCACATCACAACTGAGTCAAAAAAACAAGGTTTGTCAACTGAGCAGTCAAGCACCAAATCTTTCAACTTCTCCATAATTTTATTATCACTTTAAACATCTAAGGCAATTGCTTCAAACAATTAGCTGCCTCACACATTTTCATTATTCCATATCACTTTTTAGCCTTAGTTATGAATACACTTCCTAAAATAGCAGAGATCTCATTAGAGTTCAAGTGTAACACCCCAACCATAATAAAGGCACCTTAAGATCATCAGAGGCAAAGCTGACCAAGGGCTCTGTCTGAATCATACATAAGTCCAAAATACCATCAACCTGACCAGGAGCCCTACCTTCTTCCTAGACATCAAGAAGAACAGAAGAGGGCAGGGAAGAAACCCTATATGTACCCCAGCCACTCCATCTGACATCCTCATTTTTTGTGATGGTGAAAAGGCAAGAGTGTAAGGCAAGCAGATACGGTGGCATCAAGATATTTCTGACCCCCTGCTGAAGCTCCAAGCAAGTCTCCCTGATACTTTTAAGTCACAGCAAAGCACCATCATATATTTGTAGGGAAGTCAATCAATTTGATTGATGGTTATTTGATTCTTTCTCACAGCTAAACTGGGTTTAGTTTTGGCCTTTTTTTTCTTTTTTTTTCCTTTTTTTTTTTTTAAGATCTGTTACAGAATACAATTTTTTTGGCACAGCTTCCAGAGAGTGCCTAATTTCTAGGTGCCAGAAGCATTCCTGGGTGCTATGCATACATGGCAAACAAAGCTGCCAGTGGGATGCTGCAGGCAGAATGAAAATAGCTTAAACAGTTTAAATCTTAACAGAAAACTAGTTTTCAGAAGTTAACATATTTTTGAGAACACCCAATGACAGGAAGGAATATCAAAGAGCAAAATATATTTCAGTAAAGTCACAAGAGAGAATTAACTAAGTTTCCAGCTATCATTTTAACACTCTCTTAACCCTTGGAAAACTGAGGATGACATTGGACAATAAAATTATATGCATTATGCTCAATTATACATATGTTAGAAGCCACACAGTCCATTCAGTGTTCTGCTGCAACCAAGCCATATTAATTCGAGCAAACCTGTAAGTGTACATACAACCTGACAATCTTGGAAATTGTTACTTCTGTGAATGACAGCTCAACAAAAGTCTCCAGGCATGCCTAGAATAGGACTGCCTCTACTGAGAGCTGGAATTCCTCTCTAAATATACCACCTTGAGAGTACAGTACTAATCTTACAATAAAAGCTGACACAATGTTGCTAGCGGTACACATTTGCCACATCCCATTGTCCAACTGTCAACTGCCTTGTTTGAAGAGATAATTTCATACAAAGATGCTAACTAGCTTGGAACCTAGACACCATGATGTGGTCTAAAAAGGCAAAATATTAAACATCTTCCCAAAATATACAAGACTAGTTACTTCACCAAAGGTTTGCAGCAGCATCAATAGAAAACATAATTTTCTGTCTGGTTTCCCACCATGGGTAGCACCCTAAGATAGGGGGGTTTCTGCTGTAAAAAGAATCTAAAGTAGCCCCAGAAGACTGCACCAAGTGTTTCTAAATATACCATAAAGATCTAAAAAGTATAGCTATGCCCAATTCTACCACCATTGTTAGATGCTGCCTTTTCATGCAGTAATATGTGTTGCTGCTCATCCTTCCACATAGCATTAGAAGGCAGCCCACTGATTGAAGACAATGCACTGGAGCTATACCAACCAGAAAGGCCAGAAGTCATCAGTTATTATCACACTGACATCTGTTATAATTCTCATGCAATATTTTAAGAACTATGTGCTAAAATATACCAAATTTTTCATCAGATTATGAACAGCACAAGACGTAATTACAGCTCTGCAACATACAGATTACACTGATTACATTCAACAACTCTTGTATATATCAGATGCCTGTTGACTAATAGTATTCCAACAACCTTAAATGCAGCAATACTCTTTTTTCTCAAGCAATCATACACATAATTTTTAATGAAGATGCCTCTGCACCCCAGAAGTTCTCAGGTGATTGTTGGAGAAAGGTGAAACCAGTCAATACAACACTGAACCATCACCCACAAGTTTTCTTCCTCTGCTTCTGAACACAAGATCTGCTGAAACATTCTCTCCAGTGACTATAACAGGAGCCCCTGTATCTAAATTAATCATGTGTTAATGCCCATTTGAATGTCATCCACTCTATGACCAGTTGCAAATCACTTTCATCATATGCCCCACAATGCAGAGGCATAAATGGACACTTGAAATAGCCCAAACAGACTTTTTGGGACTTTATAAGCAACGCAAGTGCATTGCTATTTTCAGGCGCTGTTTCTACTACAGAGATGACCAACTTCAGGTTAGTTGGGCCTGTACTATGTAAGGTAGGTATGTTCCAAATTTCTCACAAATCTTTATTTTTAAAATGAAAGCAAATTCCTACTGAGAGGTGTGCTGAAAGAATAAAGACTAACACCAGGGCCCTGTGATGATGCTTTAAGTTTAAATCGAGACAAGAACTGCGTAAGGTGCCAAAAGAACACTTCATCAACCTCCAGAAGCTTTGTTTCTCAAGGTTCTGCTCCAGTCATCTTCTCCTGATGTTTTAAAACCTGAATAGAAGTACAACTAACCAGAATCCTACCAGTCAGCATCACTCTGGTACACATACTCTCATAAAACAGTAAAGAATGAAACATTTAATAAGCATGAAACTATCATAAGAGCAAGCACAAAAACAGATCTCCCCACTACTCAGAGTACCTACTGCCAGTGAGCACCTGCTATGTAATCACAGCATCCATCTCAGCCCATTTTAATGATCCAGCTTTGGCATTGCACCATCAATCCCACACCTACCTTCAAAATAAGCGATGAAAACTCAGTCAAATGCCAGTACTACAAGTTCCTCCAAGATTATCTTTAAATTACAAACATAACAGAGGGCAAAATACGTCCTTAACTTTTTTTTTTAATGTGGTGATGCCTAACATGTTATGTTGAGATAAAGCCAAAATCAGCAAGAAATAAAAATGTTATTGGCAGATTTGATTTCCAAGTTCTTTCAATCACACACAGATTTATTTATCTAGTGTTCTTGTCTGAAATAGCGTGAGTTAAGAGAAAAGATGAAGGCTTGTTTTCGAAATACAAGGAAAGATGACAATACTTTTGTGTTGACACAGGGATTACATTTCACAAGAGGTGAAATATACACCCTCTGGTAAATACAGCCCAAGTCCAAATACGACATGGAATACTACAAACTTTGAAAGAAAAAACACAAACACACAGAATTTATAGCATATTTATCTTTGGTCTCCTCTTTCCACAGCTTGCCTGAGGAATGCCAACAATTTCGTAAAATCTACTGTTTTGACATAATACTTTTAAAATTCTGTTTGGTGAAACTAACAGAACACAAACAGAATCCTGCACTTTGCAAAGGATGGGTAAGTGAAACAGTGGATACATAACATGACTAGAACAATCAGGGGAGGAAAACAAAAATAAAATAAAAATTTCACTAGGGCACCACCTTTCCTCTGCAAAACTTTCTGGGCACACCTCCATCCCCTGGTCCCTATACATGTTTTCAGGTCACAATCTTCAGGCATGTCTGAACTTGCTCTTAAAAGCCCTCCTTACTCAGCACAAGTCCTACATACTGGGAGTGGAGAGGGGAAAAAAAGTTTTCATTCCTTATTTTTCCCTCTCCCCTTCCTCTCCCCCTGGCCAAGCACACATCTTCTCAGCAGTGTAGTGCCAAGATACCAGTCCAGGTGCAGCATTCTGCCTCCTGCAGCAGTGGGATGGCAGTCAACTCTAAATTAAATTTTCAAGGCACTGAAGTTATGATATTGCTGTCCCAATGAAACAAACTGGTAGATTTTCGTTCTGTTATTTACATGTGTACCTGTCAGCAAAAGGTTGTATTTTGGCCATCACAGCAAGGACACAGCTCTTGCACAATGCTAGTTCAGGAGGAGGAAAAAAGTACTGCCAAGACCCGCAGCTCAGAACAAAGCATCTTTGGCACAGGCAAGAGCAGTAATATCACAACAGAAGGCAGAAATACTCTTTTATTAGATAGGGTCTTTTACAAGTTACAAAAGCTAGAAAGACCAACAGAAGCCCTTAAACCAGTCTGCCTCACTGGCCCACAAGACTTGCAACGCATTCAAAGGAGTAAAAACCTTGAGACCTGTCTTTCTCTTCTGGCTTGGAAATCACCTGTACCAGAGGAGGTATCTTTTATTTAATGACAAAATGGGCAGACTGCAGAGCTTTTCATAAAGTATTCACCCAGCAAACTTCATTTCAAATGAACAAGACTCCATGAGATAAAGGAAGATAAGGATAAAAGGTCGGCAACCTAAGCAACATTCATTTTGCACACACAAGACAGAGACATCAGGATGATTAGCCGAGAAGCATGTACCAACACTTGCTTTAGCAGAAGCCTTAGCCCTTAATGAGCACTAATTAAGTCCTTCCCTTTGATCAAGAAGCAAGATAAGATCACATTTTTGCCACGGAGCTTTGATTGCAACAGCACACCATACACTTTGCTTACCTACACCTAACTATTGGTATAAGAAACAGTCAAAAAAAAGATTACAGTGACAAAGAACATTCTTCATATAAAAGGGTACATCAGAGAAACACATGTAAGAAACTACTTTAACACAACACTGATGCAGTATTATAACAGAATTCAGCCAGATGCTAAATGCATGACTTTAGACCAAAGATTAAGGTCAGTGACCTGATCTCACCAAATCAAACACAATTATTGGTTTTGTCCAGCGTGTGTGACGTTTGATGAAAATTAGCTACATTTCATAATAACGTAAATATCTATTTTAATAGGTAATGAATGTTTAAAGCCAGTGAAACAGATCAGGCTGATTCAAAGTACCTCCCACAGATTGTCCAAGCTGTGAAATGTTATTGCTTGTACTCTGAAAAGATGGAGGCAGGCATATGGAAACCCACAGGCAATTTCCTCATGCAGAGGAAGCATGGCCCAGGGATCTGAATGAAAGGCTCAGACTCCAAAGTCATTTCAATCTGGTAATGAGAGCCCAAATGACAAAAGGACTGTATACCACACCACATGTACCAGTCAGAGATACATGGTCAAACAGCATTTTTATTTTGATCTCCCGTCACTTACTGCAGTCCTATGAAGAAAGACACTAACATCTTGGGCAATCCCATGACCACAAGCAACTGGGTGCTGAAGAACTACCATAAATATGTGGGAGGCTGCTAGATAGGCCCCAGTTCAATTAACTCCTCAACTGTGCCTTGCAATCATCACTGCCCCACTAACTCCTCCTTTTGATAGCACTTATATATCTGAGGTATGTGGAAAATGAGGCAAGACCTGACTGTCACACCATTAGGTACAAATTCAGACCACTATCATCACTTCTATGGGAAAAAAATACAACTATAATCAACTTTTTCTACTTTTTCCACTTGCCACAGAGGCACTGATTAGACTTATTCATTAACACACCTTCTGTGTGAAGCTTCCCTATCAGTGAAAATTTTGTTCAAAGCTGATACAGCAAACCAAAAACTGAGCAGTCTTGCCACCTCTTCTGCAATTCCCTGTCACTAGTCATCATCTGTTTGACATCCTGGAAATAGTTCTATTACTTAAACCAAGCAATCCAGAAATTAAGGTTTAAGAAATCCAAAGGAACAAACACCACCCAAAAAACCCAACATACTTCCGAATACTTGATAACAGGCTGTAGGCATATATCACTCGTAACTGCAAGTCATCGAGTGGCACTTGTTGAGTAACAGCTTTTTGTTCGGGTCTTTTACTTAAGAAAACAAAACATCATGACAAATTTCAACATACTTTTCATCCAGTGTCCTGTACTTTGCCTTTCTTGCAGTGTGCTAAACAGCATAAAAACAGGGAGAGGTATGATTCACTGCAAGACTTACATGCTGAAAACATGGGGTCCCAGGCAGAAGTGCAAGGAATAGAACCGTAAGAGTTCTGAAAGTCTGGAGCAATGCACACAATATTTTAAACATGAGGGTTTTCCTACAGAAATCTCCAGGAACAGATACAAATTACTTCCTGTCTCTCCAGGAAAAGTTTTAAAGAAAGAAGGAAAAAAACAACCTACCCACTGGTCAATCTCTGCACCTTTGGCTAAGCAGTTGGAAGAACATTCTCTTCATAAGCAAACCATCTTACAGCTTTTGTTGGTTAATCCTGAGCAGGCATCTCTGCTCTGAACACTGCATACCTAAAATTTATTATCAGAGTTTCACTACATTCTTCTATAAAGTTGCAATCAATTTTCCACTAATGCCCATCGTATTTTTAGCATTTAAAATGTTGCTTTTCCAGACATTATGCTGACAGCATTCAACTTTTAGACTTTCTGATGTTTGGTTAAAGTAGTTTGAACAGCAACTTAATGGCAAATAAACAGAGCTGACTGTGAACATGAAAAGATCAAGGCTGGGGTGGGGGGAATCACAACCCACAAGCAGCTCAAGAAAGTGCAACACAGCAAAAAACACAAAAACGTGATCTAAGCACGTGAATACAGCAGCCAACTTTGATTTTTTTTTTCACATGCATTCACTGATCTTAACAACAATGCATGAATAATTTTAAGACTGCAGTAATACAAACTTGTTGTGCAAGTTTTTACTTTGTTTCAGCCCACAAATAAATGTAAATAGATGTATGTAGTATATTCACCTTCTGTTAGTAGAACATTATGGGCCAGCTAGATTCAGAACTTCAGCTCAGATTTGCAGAGTGGTTATTCAATACCATTTTCTGTTCTATTTAACAAATACTCATCTAGAGTATTTTTAAAGTAACCAAGTAAACAGATGAAAGAGATTCTTCTGTTGCCCCAGTTATGGGCAGCTCTCCCTGTCATTCCCCACTGAAAGCAAAATACTCCTCTATTAAAAAATAACCAGGGGTTTCTTAGTGTTAGATTTTCCCAAATAATTTTAACCCCACAGCATTAATTTGAGAGTGCCCAAAATGAAAAGGATGGCTAAAAATTAACTTCAGTGCTAAGCACCACCCATAACTGTTTCTAAAATCCACCTATGGTTTGCAGCTCCCAGCCCACACCGTTAACATGACTGACCTTGCTGAAATCTTCCTGGGTAAGCAAGATAGCTCTAAAAAAAGAACACCAGGCTCTCACAATTAATTGCTAACTATTAATAAATTAGCATATTTTTCCCTCTTCTCCTAGGCATACCTATAAATGTAGTTGTCCAACAACTTTACCAGAAATGGAAATCTGAGGATTTCATGACATAACAGACACAGGAATAAGTAATGTTCCTGAACTACTAAGGGAATAACTGAACCTGGAGTGCAATAAGGAGGCCAAAGCAGACGCGTGATCCCCAGCCAGCTGAGTCTACAGCTACAGTGACAAAGGCCAGACTGTAATGGAGCCTCACAACAACAGAGGCTTCTAACCACAAGCGCGTCAAACTGTTCTTACCGTGTAAAATTTGGCTTGAAGTTACAACTCACATAAGTATGTGAGGCCTGGGGGTAAGGGGAAGAGACAGATCAGGCTACAGCAAACAAAGAGGAGGCACAGTGATGTTCTCTAATAAGACAGTGACATTTCTGACACAGGAGGCTCTATGCCAAATGCAGCTTTCATCTTCCTCACATCTTTTGAGGAATGACCCTAACTGAGGGGTTTCCAACAGCCAGGGGACTCTGAGACCTGAAAAAGTTTCTCCACATCATCAGACCCCTCTGTCTCCTTCACATTGTTGCTGCACCAGTAAAATTCAGTCACTTTTGTGCAGTGTACTGCAGATGTGCTACAATTCCCGTGGCCACTCACCTGCTCCACAACCACCCGAATAACTCCAGGAACACCTCTAGAGGAGCTGTGGAGGAATTCAAGCTTGTGGGCATTCAAGGGAGTGCTGCGAGATACAGGTGAGGGCTTTGAGCCCACAGACATCTTAGACTGCACAGAAGTAAGAGCACAGGTCAGCTGCAACACCATCCAGATGTTCACTTATATCTCAACAAGGACCAACTCAAAAAAAAAAAACACATCAAAACCCAAACACATCTGAGTATAGTCAGGAAAACAGTGCAGATAATATTGTTTAAAGAGCATAAACCCAGTCAGAAGTAAATCAACACAGCATCCTAGCCAAATACGTACCTTTCCAAGGCTAACTATGACCACTAAACACTACCTGAATTTGTTGTCAAAGCTTGATAAATGCTTCATATACAAAGAAAATTGCTACCAAGAAAAGCACAGCTCTTCCTCTGCAGCTTCAATTTAACTAGAACAGTTGCACAGCCCACTAGTGTCAGTGCAGTGCACTGTGCCAGAAAAAACACTCTTGCTCACAAAAAAAAGGCAGCATTCTAGTCTGAGTTAGCCAGAGAAGACAAACAACTGTGTTTTGTATCAGTTCTTGCTGGTAACAATGAACAGAGCACTTTTTATTTAAAACGTGAATACAAATATATATTTATGTTCAGCTTACTAACTCTTGACAGGTTCTATTTTAAATTCTAGATAAATGCTATTTACAGTATTTACTCAGGAGTGAACAGCTCAAAATCACAGAGCAAAACTCATCACAATAAGAATTACCTTGTTAAAAAAAGTTAGTTACAAATGACTAAATAAAAGGGAAAAAAAAGTAAGTTAACCAAAAGCAAATAGGCTGTCCAGAAGTGGTCATACAGCCTACTTTAGGATTTTACTTTTAGGCGTTTGTTTCATGAACAGGGAGAAGTTTCCATACTTTTTCTGGTTTGGAAAAATTATTAAAAAATAATTTATCAAAGTCTGATTGTAAAAGATTTGGAAGGGAGGGAAATAACAGATCCTGGACAAATATTCTCCATTTCTCAATGAACATTAAAATGGGTTGAGACCACTAATTTTCACCACTTGCTATATTTCTCCAAGATATTTTTTATCATTATATGATAAACAAGAATAGTTATCTGCATAACCAATCTCCCCACTGAGAGCTAGCATCCCTCACCACAGTTATTTACGTCATGCTCCTAGAAAACATCTCCATGGCACCACAGCACTAACTACTGGTAGTGGATGTCGCCAGCCAAATACTTTTACCTAGAGTTTTGCCAGTGAAAATCACTTTTCAGAGATGGCACGTGCAAGAATGCAAATGGCATAAGCTCCCCTCCAACGACTTGTTTTATAAAACTAACCTTGAGAATTAAATGTAATATTCATAAGGTAAAATACAGAATATTGGTCTTGGTCAAACAGGAAATCCAGTGGTTGTGAACTACACAGTAAAAAGCTATTTCAGATTAAAAATAAAGTATGAAACGTTGTGCTAATAAGGCTGTTAGCTAGCTATTAAAGTGTCTATTCTAATGTGCAGAGATGAAAGCAGAACCATAAAGGAAAACTTTCCACATCTCATTTCTTTATTACAGTCTTGCCATGCAGGGAGTGACATAAAATGACTGTGTACCAAAGAGGTCGAAAGCTTACCTAGAAACTGAAAAGCAACAGCACAAACAAAAGTCACCAGCAGTCTTCAATTTATTCCTTTACATTTCAAAGGACACGTGTTTCCATTAGTCAGATGACCCACCTCCCAACTACAGCCAGCCCTCAAATCATTCTCCATAACACTAATTGAGGGTCCAGCTAAAGTTACCTGTTCAAGGAACCTGCAAGTAAAATAAATTATGCAACAAAGGAAGCCAAGCATGCTTAAATATAATAAGGGCTTTTAAAATGATTAGCAGGTTTAGTCTTTAATCTGGCAAGCTAACCAACTTTCAGCACCCAAGAGAAAAAATGCAATGAGGGAAAAGCTTTCTACAAATATTGCACATACCAAAGTAAAAGGCTTATTGCATTGGAACAATGCACTCCTGTTTAAGCCAATACCAAGCATTAAAAAAAAAAAAAA
>VYXB01001651.1:149413-215659 GCA_013397135.1 Pachyramphus minor
AAAGAGATCTTTCTCTGGAAGTTATTTATATGTTAACGCATAACTTCACAGCACGTTTGTGTGGAATTCTCTCCTCACAAAGGCTACTTGGAAGGTCCCTTACTGGCACCGGCTCCTTCACGCACATGTTCACGGTCTCAGGAGGGCTGGGAGTATCCATCTCTCGCTGTCTGAAGACATGAGTCTGCTTTCCAAATTTGCCTCAGTTTTGAGCCGCACTACTGCCAAGTGCTGACCACAGGCACGCACTCCAATCAGCATTATGGTCCTGAGACAGAGCAGTAATGGCTGCTGTAAGTAAATGCCGCTTCTAATCCAGGGAAACTTTCACCTCTGAAAACATTCCTAACTTCTCATCAACTTCAACTCCAGCAATGCCTGTGAAAAGACTTTGTGTAACAAAAGAGGATCGCGCTAAACCTAGTGCTACAAGGAGACGTATTTCAGAAGTCATAAATGCCTCACCTAATTCATAGTTTAACTTCCCTTTTGGTTCATTCCCAGTAGAGCGGGAACTGCTACAGCAATACCCCAATCGGCATTCAGAAAGCACTAGCGGGGTCCAACCAGAACTGACAGCAGGAGGTTTAATCCGCCTTCAAAGAGAGACCCGATAACACCCAACGCTGCCGAAATCCCCACGGCAGGAGCGGGGATCCGCGGCCCCGCAGCCTCCGTCCCACCAGGGACCCCGGGACCAGGGCGCAGGGGCAGGCTGGCTCCACACATCGGTCCCGCCGAGGCTTTCGCAGCTATGTCAACACTGAACAAACTTCGAAGCACAGGAGGCAGTTGTAGCAGGCGGGGGAGGGAGAGACAAAACCATACACGCGAGAAATGAGGAGTGGGAGGGATAGACGGACAGACGGACAGAAGGACGGAGGGGCCGCTAACTCTCCGAGTGGGAGCCCAGCGTTTCAATCCCATCACCGTTAAACGGTACTAAAAGCTCTTGTTTACTTGAGCTAGTTTATGAACTTTATGCTTAACTTACAAATCTGAAGTTTTTCGAACCCTGAATCAGTCATCCCCTCTCTGCTGAAAGCTGACTTACGTGGGGCTTTTCAGACCTAAACCCCTCTATGATTCCACGATTCTACCTGCCTGAAGGAGCACAGTCATCCCCTCTCTATGCAAGCAGGCTGACCAGCACGACCACAGGAGAAGGGGACGGAGCCATGGGTTAGGACCCCAGTGCATCTACGCGTACCCCGAGTCAGCCATCCTCCCTGAAAAACTCGCTTCAAAACCTTCCCCTTTCCTTTGTCAAAAACAAACCAAAACAACAACAAAACCACAAGGCAAAGCAGGCACAAGCGCACGAACAGGTAGGGAGCCCCAGCAGGAGAGCGCGGAAAAACGCTGACTCCCAAGCGCCACGCGGGGCAGTCCCGGGACATCGCCGGGGGGCAGCCCGGGCCAGGGCTGGCGCTGACCGAGGCCCCGCTGGCCCCGCCAGGCAGAGCATCCGCGGCGGCACAGGGACACCTCCGAGCCCGCCGCCGGAAAGTTCTCCCAGCGCCCAGGGCCGGCGCCGTCTTACCCTTAGTCCAGTCCACCACTTGCTTCGGGCTCCACCTGGTCACCGGCTCCATGGCGGGCTCAGTTCGTCCAGCAGCAGCCCCCACAACAACACACCCGTAGCCGGGCTCCTCCGGGCGCGGACTCGCCCCCTCCCACTCTCCCATCCCGGCGGCTCCGCTCCGGGCCGCCCTCTCCCCGGCCCGGCTCCTCCCGCCGGCCACGGCCGGGCCCGCCCCGCTGCCGCTCCGCCCCCAGGTGCTGTGTCCCGCCCGCCCCGGGCCGGCCCTGTGCTTGGGAAAGTGCCGAGCAGAAACTTCCGGCACTTCCCTCTCCGACAGGTCCGCGGGGGCGGTGGTTCGGGAGCCGCCCGGCATCCTGCCCCGGGAACGGCGGGCGGCCCGTGTGATGGAGCGGCGGCCGGGCGCTTCACCCCGCCTCGGTGGTGGCTCTGAGTCACAACCTTGTGGCAATTTTAGCAGCAACTGAAGACTGCCTTCAACCGCGCTTGTCCCGGTGTTGGCATTTGGTTGGCAATTCAGATTATTTCTGAATCCCTCTCTTAAAAGCGTCATTGAATGTGGAGGCCGTTTCACCGTAAGAGATTACTTCTGTCATGCTGCTCTTGGTTGGGAGCTGCATTAAGCCATCAGCTGTATCTCAGGCTTGCTTTCTTCAAGGGAAATGTGTCATGGTGTCCAGGCCACCTCCTGAAGTCCATGTAAACCTACACTGAGTCCCAGCCCCTGCTCAGAGGTTAAAGGGCTGACTTCCAAACTCTGTTCCCAGCACACCGACCCTCCATCGTTCTGTACCACTGAGCATGTAACTCTGCCTACAACCACTTTTCCATTAATGAAGTAGCAAGGAGACGTGGAGAAACCAGTTTTTATTGTGTCTATCACAATACTATCTGGTTCAGCAGCAAATTCCAGCCTGAAGCCCTTTTGTAACATGCACGAAGGTCTCACTGCTCCTCTTTCTCAGTGGGAAAAAGCAGAGTAAACTCTGCTGTCACAGTAAGACTGTGAAATTTTAACTTGGCAATATTAGAGACTAAGGAAGCAGCTGCGATTTCAGCCTGTCCAGCATCCCATTGTTTTGATCATCTCACATCTCTATCCATCTGTTATCCCTAACCATGTACTTGAAATGTAAGCTCTTTGAGACAGAGGCTGTCAGTTTTATGTGTGGCTGTGCAGTGCCCAGAGGTGCAGTGCCCGGCTTTCCCACCATGGCACAAACAGCTGCCTTCTGACACACACTGCTGCAGACTCCTGCATGGAGTCAGGAAGAGTTTAAATTCTAGTTCTAGTTCTGGAAATCAGCAGTTTATTAAAAAATGGTCTTTTTGCATGTATACCTAAAAAATAATAATTTGTTAATTCTTTTTGTTACATGGTTGTTGAAAGTGTATTTTTAGTTCTTTATTGTAAGGTCAACTCATTCTAGCTGATTTATTTATTTACTTTTTAGTTTGTGAAATATAAAGCCTGTCAGTTAACCTCTCTGCCTATTTCAAAGATTAAAATGCAGTTCCTCACATCTTTAGAATTGGTGCAACAACCAAAAGTTTCCTAATTCCTCATTGAATCGTGTGCCATTCATGCTTAAAGAACAATAAAGAACAGCAACTCTCGCCCTTCTTAGAGGCCTGAGTAAACAGATGGGCCTTACTATGTGCTCTGCTGATGGTTTCACAAGGGTTAATTTAACAACGCTTCAGTCTTAACTACACAGATGCTTCCCGACATTGCAGGCTGGAAAACAAATATCTCTCACTGTTGGCGTTTGGAGCAGTCATCTGCTGTCATCCTTCTCTGTCACACATCTTGAGCCACTCCCTCTGCCTGATTTGGATCGGATAAGTACCATATTTAGTGAGCAAGGCATGCCGAGATGGTCACTTGCTAGCAAATTGCCAATCCAACAATTCCGTTATTAGTTCTTAATATTTTTTGTAACTTTCAAAATGACAAATCCGTTTATTTTTTTAAGCAAGACAACATTGCAGTGACTCTCTGTTCTTTTGTTACATGATGTCTCCCAACACCAACTGCTTTACAGCCTGCTCTGGACACACAAAATGGGGCTGACAGGGGAAGGCAGCGTGTCTCTGGTTACTCAAAGGGATTTGTAGCCCCACTGCTTACCTGTGCTACTTTTACCAAGCCCAGATTGCAACTACCTTTGAAATGATTTCGTCATCTCAAACTTGTCTTTATTTGGGATTAGATTAACTAGTAGTCAATTGGCATGATGCAAGTTCTGTTTATAGAATAAAGTTATAGAATAAGGTTATATATATTCTGTTTATAGAATAACAGAAGTTCTGTTTATAGAATAAGGTATTTTTGTTAAAAAAAATACTCATTGACAAAAGCAATAATAATTAAAAAAACCCACTCTGATTTCTAGAAATGACAAATCAAAAAATAACGCTGCTCTTTTGCAAGTCTTCAGATGCTCTGTGAGTTAGTTTATGAGTTCTGAACCAGTATCAACTATTAGGAAAGATGTCCATTTTCTTTCCCTGTTTGCAGCCTCATGTGGAGTTCATTGCAGTGCCAAGGACCAGACTACCAACTCTCCAGAAGTGCATAGTTTTTCTTTTATTGCAATTTTATAGTCGTAAAAGTGATTTGATTTGAGAAGGAGAGTCAGACCAATTGTTTGTTGATTCCATATTGTGTTTGTTTTCTTTCCCTTTATTTCCTCTTTCAGGCCAGGTTTTCAAAGGGCTATCGAGCTAGTTTGCACACACAGCCTGACAACACAGAGCTGGACCAGGGACAACACAACCATGGACCAGGATCATAGTTTCAGAGTCATAGATGCAGCACCCTGCACTCTCCCATCACCCCAGCAAAATGACAAAGTGTTCATAAATTCCCAGCCACACCCCGTCAGGCTGGTAGAGGAAGTTACACAGTGTTTGTCACCTTCACGTTTCTGTCCTGGCAGCTGATCAGCAAAAGGAGGTCAGGTGATTCTTTATAACAGAAACTCTGCTGGAATAAATTATCTTTTCAAAAAAAAAAATTTAAAAAGTGTTGTTGAATCATTGGAAAGGCTTTCCTTCATTTCAGCAGCTGGGTTGACTCTAGTCTGACTTAACACTGTATTTACCATTTTATCTAAACAGTACTGTTGAACCCTTCTGTTAGGCCATAGTTTTCAATACCACCAGCTCATCACTTAGATCCAAATTTTGCTTGACAGATAGATGGTCACATTTTTGACAAAGTAACCAAAGTGGACAACAAGGATGGTATTCAAATTTTAAACTAACATGAGGGTGAGAGACAATGGTTGATCTAGCGCAAAGACCTGCTGATTCAGAGGGAACACCAAAATTCCTTGAACAGTTTAGAGTTCAGTGAGTTTGGACTGGGTTATCTCTTCACATCAGTTGCTGCTTGTGTCTCCTGGCTGCTGCATCGCAGTCTGCCTGTTGCCAGCCTTACTGCCACCCACCAGAGCTATGCCCCAGGTTCCATGGCATTGTACAGATTTGCACAGGCAGCAGCAGCTCTGTACAGCTGCAGAGCTCCTTGCCTGCGGGGATGCAGGTTTGAGTCTTAAGCCCCTTTCTCTAAGAGAGGTAACTGCTGTTATTCATCTCTACAGGGATGAATAAACAAGTGTTTAGCCAAAGGTCACATACCAAGTTCAAAAAGTGTGGTTTCTGTTCAGGGCCACAGAAAGTTATTTTTATTACTGAATCAATTTTTTTAGAGGGTTCAGCATATTGCAGTTCATATTTTTGAGTGGAAGGGATGATTATGCTGTTTGGCAAAGCATGGTCTAAGAAAGTTTTACATTACATTACATTACATTTTCATTACATCATTCATGAAAGGCTTAAGATTTATTTATTTACTATCCACAGATGAAAGCTGTAAAAATTGACAAATTTAAAGTATCAGGAACAAAAGCCAGTATATGCTAGAAAATCCACCATTTGCCTCTACTGACAATCCACAGAGGAGCAATTAGACCATCATCCCTGACCTTTTGTAACAAGTAGTTCTTTGGAGTCCATCAGTACTATGTTCATTACAAAAGAATTTAAGATTTACATATGACTTTCCAACCTTAATCACACACACACAGGCCACAGAAATTAGTAGGACTTTTTGCACAATAGCCATAGAATTGTACCCTACATAACTGGAACTGAAAGCTTCCCAGTAAGGTCAGTGAGTATTAAAGTTCTTTTGGAAATTGCAACAGGTAACTTAACTGAGTCAGACTGAGTCAGGATCAGAACAGGGTTTGCTTCTATCATCATGTAATTAAAAAAATTCACACTAATGGAAAACTGTTGTTGCACAAGAATCAACACCCTACTTCTCTCCTTGATACTGGTATTATTAGTGGTGGATCTCTATATATGACAGTGTGGGAGATCTTGATGTAGCCTGATGAGAGAAATAAGTCTGCCTAGTCCTATTTCGAATACAATGTATTCAAAGGGAGTATTTTTCAGTGGATTAGGTAAGGAGAATAGCCGGCAGGGGGTCTTCCTAACTTGAGCACTTACTTCGGAAAAACAATGTACTGGCCATGACTTCCAACTGTGTGCTAGAGAGAACAGACTGAGCAAGGAGTAGTGTCATTTGATGTAATACTCTAATGAATTCAGGATGATTTTGATAAAACAATTAAATTTCTCCTTCAGTAAAACAAAAATAGTAATTCCAGGTCGGACTAAGTATATAAAAAGTCTTACCCTAAATGAAATACTGGTTAGCAAGAAAAAGAAACATGAGAAAGGTATAAATTCAGGCCCCAGTGTTTGTGCTAGTTCCCTTGGTGACCTGGATCAAATATTTTAATCTCTGTATTTTCATCTCTTCAACAGACAAGGGTTAATAAGCTTGTATTGGTGAGAAATACCCTATCTTTATTTACCCAATATATTCTTTCCTTTTAAAATAACTGAAATGTCTGTAGTAATAAAAATAAATTGCTCGCTCCAGTTAATGAAAATACTTCTAAGCCCTGGAATATTTCTAGGTAGAAAGGAGGAATTAAAAAATAGACAAAGAGAGAGATGCAAAGAGACAGATGCATGACTTAGCTAAATTAATTTAACTTTATGTGTGTCTACAGCTGGCCATAGTACAACACATATTGAATAAAGAGGGCTATGGTTATGGCTGATTTATCAGTAACCAAAGTTATGTTAAGAAGTCCTACATATATTGCTCTATTTATAGTGTCTCTATTGAGATTGTGATTGATTGTAGATTTATTGTTCTTCCCCGTAATAAGGTTCCTGCACTACTTATTTCCTAAGGATAGAGCTGTATTGAATCCTGTACTTGGATTGTCCCTGTTTTTTTCCATTCAGCTTTAAAACAACCTACACAAGTTCTTAGTTGGGTGAAAGTTTCCACTGCCTGCTGCTATTAGTGTGTATATATATATATGTGTATATATATATGTCTACATATGTGTTTGTATATATGTACATTGATCACACTTTGCTAAACTGAGATAGGCCATAAGGAGAAAGGTCTTCTCCTGAGGTTTTTCCTCAAACCAAAATCCTATAAACTTTAAGGAGTACATTGTCTTCCTTTAAGAATGAAGAAATAGGACCTGCACTGGCATATATTTTTGCTTTTAATCCACTAAGTGATTCAAGAAGCCTATGTTCTACCTAAGTCACACTAACTCTTCCTCCCCCTCTTACTTAAGTCTTGAGACATGAAGAAGCAACAGCCAAAGGGTTTTAAAGCCAGGCTGGCTGAATGTGCACATGCAACAGTGGAACCATGAACTAGAAACATTTTTCTTTAAAAGCTATGTGGCCTTAACAAGAACGCAGAATTTCTTGGTCCCTTTTGCAGTCTTCCTCTTGCTTCTTCTTTTTAAAGGATGCTAGATACACAAATATTTGAATCTGGCCTTTTTTCTGCATAGCCTAAATTTATCTGCAGACTCTGAAAGGTAAGAAAGGTGTAACAGCTCTACCTGCTAGAGCTTTACTTGCAAATAGAAGCTATTATTTGGAAGGAAAAAAGAGTAATAGGAAACAATTAATTTGAATATCTGCTTAGCTTTAAATATAATGCCTACAATCTGAGCAGAAGGTTTGATTTTGTTTGATTTTTTTTTAGTTACCATTTATTAAAAACTTTTAAGTAGAATTGACAGCCGTATCACAATTGGTTACTACAGTTAAGAAAATCCGCCTAATAAGTAATGAAAGACCCCAGTAATTTGAGCAACAGTTTCTCTAGAAAGCTAAAAAGCAAGCTACTGTTGTAGTATCTTCTACAGAATTCTCAAATCTTCAGATCTTAAAACACGCTGCAAATATTAGTAAGCATTCTCACAAAATACCTGTGGTCTTAGGTCTTATCTGTGGTTAAGACGGACAACACAATCTCAAAAGAAAGAGATTCAAAGCTTTGCTCTCTCATAGCCCAGCCCATGCACAACTAAGAAAGACTCTGATCCTGAAGTGCTTTATGATTAGGCATGAGAGTAATTCTGATAAATTCAGTGAGAGGAACATGCTTAAATGTTTTCAGATTAAGGGGATTTAAGGATACCTTTGGGTTCAAAGTCCAAGCAACCGTTCTGCAGCCTCATCCCCAATTGTCCATTGGAGCACCTGAGAAGCTTCCAAAAATAATTCCATGTACTCCCTTGTAGAGGGAGGATCTGTGGCAGAGGGTTTGCTGAGAGAAACAGAGCAGGGGTAGGAGGGAGAGCAGTAATATAATAAAACATGGCTGTTTAACTACTGCCACAACTGTCTTGTCACACATCTGCCTGGGCCCTCAGTCCAGGCTTGGCTAAGCTCTACAGAGCAATGACTATCTTTCGACCAAGAGCTTTTCTGGGTTAAGGTGCTAACTGTGTTCACTTCCCTGTGGCACGTGGGGATTCTGAATTATTAGGCATATTCAGAGTAAGTCTGATCAAACCAGTTAGGTGAAAACATTGGGGCTTCATCCACCAACTGGGTGAGCCACAGCCTCACCCAGGCTGTGGGGCATCTCAGTTCAGCTCCCTGCTCTGCCCCACAGGATTTCGATTTGCTTCCAGGGGCTGTTTATAGTTATAGGTTTCACCTCTCCAGTCTAGCTCTAGCACTATTTCTTAAAGCTAGTTCTTCCAAAGCTTTCTAGATTTCGTGGCTTATAGGCTTTATGTGGCCAGCTTCCCTCACATGTTGTCTATGCAATCTGAGGAGAAAGCACATGCCCCTTGTCCTTTCAGCAACTGCTGTTGGTACTGGCAAAGTACCGCTATTATAAATCACAGCTTGAAAATGAAATGGTAAATCACACTCAACAATTTGCTTTGAAAATTACAGCTTTTTTATCATCATTGCTGAGAAGTGTATGCCTGTCATTCCTTCATCGAGGACCAGCATTGAAATATGTCCTGTACATTCACCACAAGCTTCTTCCTTTAATAAATTACTACATTATGTATAATGCTTCCTTAGACTGTATATTACTCTTGCTTCTGTAAAGAGTTGACTCATCGGTTGTGTTGAGCCTGGGGTGCTTCTATCCCAGGGAAGAGAAGCAATGAGGAATGAGAGGAAAAAGAGGTCATTTAATCCCCTGAAAATATGGCTTTTGCAGAGATCAAATAGTAGGTCTGTCCTTTGAATTAGTGACTGCTCGGAAAGCAATAAAAGTCGCAAACAGATGTTGGTACCACAAGTGTTGGAAGATCCTATAAATCATATGAGAAAGGTTAGAGCAACTATCTAACAATAGTCCTTCTTGAAACACGCTGATTTTCAAAAACAACTTTACAGCCTCCCTTCTGGACAGTAATCTCCATAGGAGAAGTCTAACAAAAAATTTTGGAAACTGCATTCTGTAAGTATTCTTTGTCTCCACTCCAAGGATAATTATGTTTCCTTTCCTTCTCTTTCAGGATTTTTTCCTCAAAATTTGATAATTTAATTAGGAAGTGTAGCTACAAGCAAGGAGTTCACCAGACAGGAATTGCAAGTTTCTGCAAGAATCATGCCTACAGTCATCTTTTAGTAGAAGAGAACTTTGCTCACCTCTTCCTCAGTAACAGCATCCTATACAGGAACCTGGAAGATTTGAGAAAGGTAAAAAAAGGTGCCAGGGCATATGAAAATTTGAAAATAACAAAAAAACCCCAAAAGTCATAGAAATAGCTTTAAAACAGCAGATTCAGTGGACTGAAATTAGGCCAGTACATCAAATATACATTGTTTGTTGTTGATGCCTGAGGCCACAAAGTTATTTGGAGTCTTTGGCTTTCTGTGTGTACAAGATGATGTCAGAAACCAGAAAATGGGCTGATGTTTGTTCTTCAAACCCAGCCACTAGATGAGTGGGGTTGTTGTTTTTAGGTATTTAGTGTTTTGTTGGAAGTCTGGCACCTCTCACATGCTCCTTGAAAGAGAAACAGCACTACAAGGATCCTAATTTGGCTCTCAGTTGTTCATCCCTCACACACAGACAGTTATTTGTAACACACTGATTTGGGGCCTACTTTTTTTCTTGTGATTTAGGTTTATGAAACTATATAGTTTTTATGGTCATAGGAAGATGTAGAGACCAAAAGGTCTAACTGAGCAAAGCACAGAAAGATATGGTGTGATGAGCACATTGGGAGTGGTGGCCTTTGTCGCAGGCTCATGTCAAAGCTGTTTTCATTACACAGCCTTGCCAAAGCAGCACAGCCCTGCAATGTACAGACAATTATTTGTAAGGACCTCGACTTATGTTTTTCCCAAAATGACATACCATTTCAAGGAAGCAGAGGGGAACTGGTCCAGCCACTGGGAAATGCTTGTTTGAATACCAAATCCCATGTGAGCATCTGAACATCAGTATTCAAAAGAAGACCAAAAGAAAGACTGATCTCACCTATGGTCAGCCTTTCTTTATGGCTTCCCTCTCTTTCTGGAGTCAAGGGGAGAGATCACCAACTTGCAAGTGTGTTCTGTTTGGAAGGGCATAGAATGAGTTCCTCCTCCACTGGTTTATATGCGAAGTTCCTGTCATCAATTAGCAAAATTTGTTCACTTAAGACCTTCCAGTGTTCTTGAAATACTTCTCTTTAATTTACAGCCCAGTTTGGGACATTTTCTGATGGTTTCACGGGAAAACTAAAGAGATTTTGATAAAAATTTGTGTAAGAAGAAAGCAAAGTTGGTGTTCCTCCAAGCTCTTATGTTGTTTATTCTGCTCTCCATGACTGCAAATGGAAAGAGTGAGCAGATATCTCAAAGGTGAACGCCTTCAGTTCCCATGGGACCAAATCAGAGGTAATTTTAATCATGACCAAAAAAGATACTACATGATATAAACATAGAAGTGGAAAGAGCACGTTTCCATTAGCTTTCTGAGGTCAGTTCTCTATATAGAGGCCAGGAGCAGCTTCTCCAGTCACTGACCCTTTGCGTGGTTAAGATTTGCCCTATAAAGGCCTAGTAGACACTAACATGAATAGATTCTAATTTACTGCCTACAGCAGGTTTGTATGAAGCCTGCCTCCTCTGGATCCCTGGCAATTTGCTCTGTAGTGTGTGCATCAAAACACAAACCACTTCTTAAAAAGGTGAACATGTATACTGCACATGAAAGCAATCAACAGAAACCTTTTTCCCTGAAAAAGCAGGGGACAGACAGGCAGCACTGTGCATCCTTTGTTTATGTTCTGAAAGGAGCCAAATTCAATGGAAAAATAAAACACATATCCCAAAGGCTTCGTGACTCCCTTTTTATTCAGTGTCACTGTACTGAAAAATTCTTTTATATAGCAAATTTTACTATCTTTTGACAAAATTCTAGCTTTATTGTGATCGATTGTTCTGGTTTTATTGCACTATTATATGTTTGGTATCTCAATCTGTAGTTAAGGCTGTTCAATGTTTTTGAACAAAATAGGTTTAGAAATGGACCACTTGCCTGTTGAGGCTTGAGGTTTTTTTCTGTCTCTGTAATTATCTACAAATAGACAGAGTTTCACAGTACTATATATTTGGCTGTTTATGACTAGGCCCTCTGTTTCCTGTCAGTCGAATCATGGCGTTTTCCCACTAATTTTCTTGTTTTGAAGACTTATGCTTTTAAAAAAAAAAAAAGAAAACTAAATGTGATCCAGAGCAACACAAGTCTGTCCATTTTGCTGAAGCTGATGATTCAACAAGGTCTTTCAGGATTTTTAAATTTGGGGGCATGACAGATGGAGCTATTTTTGAAACAGTACTACTACTCATATGTTTAAAGTTACACTTGTGTATAAGTACTTTGTGAAACCAAACCTAAACCTGTGGGTTAAACTGAGATGACTCATTTAAGGGAAAGCATCATATATGTGAAAAATATTCCCACTTCCTGATAAATCATCAAATTGCTGCTTTTATTAAAATTCCAAAGATGAACTTGTCCTAGTTGACCATACAGTTGTAAGTCACGAAGCACAAACCTCAGTAATATCATTAATACAAGGTGTAAGAGGATTCAATCTGATAAGCAGCAATAAAAAATTGCCAATATAAATTAGAGATATCTTATTATCTTCTTAAGGAAAGTCTCTCTCATGGCTGATTGATGAATTTCAGGTGAACAAACAATTCTGGAAATGTGAGTTCATGACTTTAAGTGGCACAGAAGGTTCAGCAGAAAGTATTGGTGCCAGATTATTTGCCCTTAAGTCCATGAATTCTGTAAATAGACTGTAGTGTTGGGTGTTAGGTGCTAAACATCCTGAAACCTTCAGCAGCAGCTTGTCCATTGGCAAGTAAATTTTTCAGATGGTCTTCAGATGATTTATTATGTTACTTCTAATTGCAAGTTCCTCCTCTATGTCTTCTCTTCCCTGCTGCTTCAGTGTGAAGAAAGGCAAAGTCTTTAACCATCTTTAACTATTAAGCAGCTGGCACAACTTGTGTAAACAATTCTTAGCACTGCATTTGAGAATGTTTACGAAATTGATAAGGCTCAAGTGGGCATTTTACTCTTAGTATTTATTTTTCTATGCAAAATATTTCAGAAACAAAAACAGGTAATGCATTCCCAGCTCTTTCTGACTGTGTATGTTTTCTACATGAATGCCATTTACAACAGGTAGCTCTTCCTAACATTGTAGCTGCAGGAACAAAAAGTGCAGATGAACAACAGAGCAACAACAATAAACACAAAATGGAACAAAAAAAAAACAAAACAAAACAAACCAAAGAAAAAGTTGCCTGTTTAAGTAATACTGTATTCCTCTGCCAAGTAAACCAAAGTCACTAATGGCTGTAGTTTGGGGCTATTTTTCACAAATCTCTCTAAAAAACCCAAAAGTATAGTAATGTGCCTGTGGAGCTAGTGAGACTTTGAGTTTAATATATCATTTCTTTTATGGTAGTAGAACAGTAGCATTTTATTCCTTTTTGCCCTTTTTTTTCTACCCTCTTGAGTTCTTATATTTTTTTCCTTTTAAAATTCTACTTTAGAAGATTTGTTTATAAGTGAGGGTATGGAGTCTTTAAGATATTTGGAACTTTTGAGTGACTTCTTGTTGATATATTTAACTGATCAATCCAACAGAAATAAGATGAAATCTGCTGAAACTCACATGAATCTTCCCCAAATATATACCACTACATTAAATTTTCCCATAGTCCATTTAAACATTCAGTGTTCTTGTGCTTGTACAGGCAATTTTGAAATATCATGTGTGGTTTATGGCAACTTCTGTGTAGAGTCCTTGGTGTATATAGATCTGTGTTAAGACCATCCTGGGTATACAGACCCTTGTTAAAATACTAAGCAACTACTATTTCTTAAGATCAGTGGCCTTATTTGGATCCTTTTACATTAACTAATGTAAAATTGGTGCTAGTCTCAGATATCCTATGTTGATCTTGTTATTTGCCAAAATCCACTGAAACTTAGTCAAAGTTGCAAGTAGTGACTGTAACATTTGCTGTCACAATTTGGGCTAGTGTGTACATCGGTATCTCAAATGCTGAAGTAATTTCATAGTAGTCTCTGATGACACAAAAGAAAGTTTTGTATAGAAAATCAGTGAATGATCTCTCGCTGATTTCAATATAAATAAAATTAAATTCAGCAATTTGGACTGCAAAAGGTAGTTATAGCCAAATAATGAAGTTATTCAGAGTTTATATTGTGAACTAAATGGAGCCTCTGAATATTTCAGGAGTCTTTAGCTATCATTGGTTAATTATCTTTATGGATGTCCCACCTATTTATTTTCCCCATTTAACTCCTTAATCTTCTGATAGTTGGCCAATAACTGATATTAAAACTTTCCAAATCTATTGAAATTTTGGTTTCACTTTGCTTGTGATGTATTGCTTTTCTGGTTTTAACTGTGCTACAGAGTTTGCTTAAAACAGGAGGTGGCAATAAATTACCTCAGTCTTCTTGGTGGCTTCAGCAGTGGCATGGCAAATCTTTTTTAGGAATTTTGTATAAGTGACAGCATCTCTCTCCAGACAGTTTCTGTGCAGTCCTGGTATGTTCTTCTTATCCAGAAGTCTGTGAAAGATTTATCTGTTTTTATTTGTATAAACATCTGGCTATTCACACACTTCGGAGATGGGAAAAGAAAGAACTTGAGGCAGCCAAAGTATTTCAATGAGTCAATCAGGGCAAGCAATGTATATGCAATGTGTACTCAGCTTTGAGGAGTTGGATGAATTTATATTCATTTTTTAAATATTTTCTCCATACACTCTAAAAACCAATTAAACATGACTTATTCCTCTTCCTTCAATATGACTCACAATTCCTTAAACACTTTACTTTTGAAACCTGCAGCTTGAAAAAATTTTAACACCATAATAGTTCCTGATTTTTGTGGGTTGGTGTTACTTTTCTTACATGGAACGATGTGCCAGTGGTGTATTGGGGCTGATACAGGTAGCTTAAGATTACCCTGTGCCTCAAGGTATTCTTCTTCTAACCAGACCAAGATAACCACCAAACTGCAAGAACCTGCCTAGCATTGCAGAGGAGAAGTCATGTTTTCCTGAGGGTCCAAAGAAGAGGGCAGATTGTTCAGTTTAGGTTGGTACACTGGAGCTGGTACTGGTATCTGGCAACACTTGTGTGTTTTAGACAAGGAAAGGAAGGCTCATGGGGTTGATGATTACTGTAGAAGGGTGCTCTGGCTGCCAGGGGCAGCAGGAGAGAGGAATGGAGAAACTCTAGGAAAAAGAACGGCAGTATCAACACATTAAAGAGTATAAATAAAAAGCATGTCAATAAACTCATAAATACTTCAGAGTAAGCTAATAACACCTATAATAGGGCATCTGGGCAGTTAGCCTGCAATGCCTGCTTGTTGACAACTTAAATTTCCGTGTCTCCTAATAGCTGCTCTTTGTCCTCCAAATCTCAAGTGAAGATCATGTAAAAGTTAGTCTACAGAAAGCCCCCGCTCATGTATATGACTCCTGAGTATGAGGAGTGAGCAAGTTAGCCATTTGGATTACATCCCATAATTCGGAAAAGGTAGGAAAAAAATTCTACAGAGAAAGGAAGGAAAAGAACCAAAGGGGGAATTTGATTTTTAATAAAGTGGATAATAGAATAATGTTTATCATGATCCTTGGGCATTTGTCTATATTCACTTTTTTCTCAAAGGTCATTCTGTCATATTGGGCTCAGCAATCCTGTGAAATACAATTAGTTTTGTCATTTGAAGAGAGACAGAATGTGGTCCAAGTTTAAATAGAAAGACAATGGCTTTTATCCACTTTTTTCCTCTCAAAATGCATCAGCAGTGTTGACACAGACCAAAATCTGTACTGCCAAATAAATACATGGAATTCCTTATGCAAGTGGAAACTGAGCAGGCACATTCTTATGGAACAAGTTGAGATAGACATCTTTATCACATGTATACTAGCAGAGAAGAAGATTCATATAATCACAATGTCACATATATTTTAATAAGAAGAAAGAGGACTTTGGTTCATCTGTTTTATTCTTACACTACAAACATGAAGACCATCTGGTGAAATCAACCCTTTTAGCAGAACATCAAATTTATTATTTTTCTTACTGAAAGATATTTCAAAAGCATTATTGCAAAAGGCACTTTGTGGTCTCACTGACATTAGCAAAAGTTTGGTTTCCAAAGAAAAGAAAAAATATAATGATGATCTCATGAGGCAAAGGAAAGCCGAAAGAATATGTCCCTTTCACTGGATTACATCACTATACTGCATTTTGATTTGTCCTTGCATAGACTTTCACCTGAGGAGCTCAAGGAAGTTCATGAATAACTGAGTGGCAGAAGGAATATGTTCCTTTCACTGAATTACGTCATTACGTATTTTGATCTGTTTGTCCTTGCGTTGAGTTTCGTCCAAGGAGTTCAAGGAAGTTCACAAATAACTAAGTGAGTCTCAGAGAGTAGAGAGAGTGATAAACATTGACTGATTCATTTACAATCATTCAAAAATCAATAGCAGAGAAAGGCCCAGAGTTCACATTTTCTGGCTGCAGCAATAACCATGCTGCTGATTCACGAACACACTGGAAATTATGCCTGGTTTAAGTATGAAAGTTCATTTTTAACATCAGGTGCTCAAAGTAGAGAAAATACCTAAGCACATTTCTGAATCATGATCTAACTTCTTTTGCTGGGGAACTTCTTGGACCTTGCACCACAACAGACTTCTGCACCCATTCAGTTAACATAAAAAAAGCTTCAGGCTCCAGCCTCATCCAAACGCAGTCATGACTTCAAGAGACCAAAGAAGACACAAATCATCTTTATTTCATGAGAGTGGCCACCATCTGCTGATGACTATAAGTAAAGGTTTAAATTAGGACATTGAAGTGCGTCTCAGCCCTAATTCAAACCTTGTTTATTTGTTTGTTCTGGAACTGCCCAGGCACAAGCACTCAGACAGCGTGGCAACTTAGCAGCAGATTAGATAAACTCTAGAAAGGTGCAGCGGACGGCTGGTGAGGGGACACAGAAGGGGAAACAGGTTTATTCAGTGCAAGGCATCTGTCAGAGCCTCAAGTGAAGACTGAAAACGTGGAAACTGATGATAGCATCAGTCCCAGAAGTGCCTCACAAGGTGCTCTATAGGTTTCATACAATTAAAAAAAACAATAAAAAATGGGCTAAATAGTGTTCTAAATTCCTAGCATCCTATACAACTGTCTTGTTTTAAGCTTCAGTCTAAACTTTCCACTTCTGTTTTTATCAAAATAAAATTTCTACAGTGATATATGACAGTTCATTTAAATCAGAGACTAGTTGGTAGTGGGAGCTGTGAAGATCAGTGTCTTATGTCTGTGTGTGATGTGATTTATTTCGTCTGTAACCAGAGTCTTATCAGAGCAGTTCCGAATTTCCATCATCTGTCTCCCATGTGGCATTTTCTAGTGGCTGGTATTACAGTGGAGCTCATTTATAGAAACTACCCTTAACAGGGGCACAAATTTTCCTTTACTGTGCCAAATAATTTCAAAGAGACTTTACACCTAGATGAGAAGTTCATAGTACATTTTCCAATGTACTTGGTTGTCTTGGTCAATATTTTATTTTTAATCATCTGCCAAAAAATGAGTCTGAGGGTTTTTTGTAGCAACATCTGGAGTAAATTCAAGCAACTCTCTGATGCTATGACCTTACAACGCTACATTATAATACTAAATACTAAAATTCTTTGTGTTCTCTTAGGCGCTGCTTGTTTACAAGAACAAGCTAATTTTGTGAAGACAAAGCAGGTCTTTGCATGTCATGGAAGGCTTATTTTAAAATTTAGTCAGTTACATGGATCATTTTGCACCCGTTTTCATCAACAAATAATTGAAAAATATCATCAGACAATTTGCTCCAGATTTGTAAGCCCTAGGGAACTAGATTTCAAGGGAAAAAAGGGATAATGAAAGTAAGTAATATTACAGATTATACTGAGCCAAATCTGTTTCCACTCTGTTTCCAAATTTGCAAGTGGAAAGTAAAGACTTCCCTTATTTAATAATTTAATAAGTTCTAATTAGTTTCAGAAGCCTGGGGAAGGGAGTAGACTAAAATCGTAGATAGAGAGGAGTTTTTGTAGACATTTTCTCTAAGGTTACTAACAAACATGAGTAAGCATTGCAGGAAAAGATTAATTTGTGTGATGTAGGTAGAGGACCTACTTCCAAAGCCCTTCCAAAGCTTCCAAAGCACTTTGGAAAGTATCCTCCTATATCTACAACTGTCATAGCTCTAGTAATATATTGCTACTACTCCTATACTAACAAACAGCATTAGCAATGCTCTCTATTATGCTTTGAAAAGACAGTTATTATGCTTACCTGTAAAAGATCCACCTGCATCCTATGGCAAGAAAGTCAGAACCTACACTGACATACTGTACAGCATCAAGACAAAAGAACAAAAGACATCAAAGATCCATTTTGGAACTAACGTGAAGACAGTGATAACAAAATAAGTACTGATCTGTCTTGGAGTCCACTATGTTCATACAAAGGGCGCATTGACCAGGCTGGCATAAGAAATTATAAGAGTAGTTCTATCTTCACAACAGCTGGAAAGGAAAAGGCCGGGCTGACATGGTGGCTTAGTGAATTAAAATTTTAGCCCATTAGACCCCGGTAGTATAGCTAGGTCAGCACTATTTTTGCTGTCAAGTCAAGTCATGCCCACATAACTTCTGTTTCTGGGAAAAAAGAAGTATTTGCATTGATTTAGCGTTGCACAGAGAAGCAAAAATTCCCATGAAAACCACAAATGACTTGCTGACTGAGTTTAGCAGCAAGAATGCCTAACTGTGAAGTCAAACATGTTGCACAAATTTGTTTATTTCTCCAGGTTCACTCTGATTCCATTTTGCATTATTCCCTGAGGTGGACAAAACCCTAAAATTTGAAAGTAAAATTAGGGTCAGAGTAGTACATATAGTCATTTCCATAGGGATCCAAGTTTCACAGCATAGAAATCCCAGCTGATTTGCAAACAAGATAGAAATACTATGAGAACAGATTATTTTCTGGCTATTGAGTGTGTTTGTTTTATCTCCCTGGGGAGAATGTGGGTTCCCTAAGTCACACTCTGAATTTAGATTCTCTACTGGGAAACCCTAGAGAGGAAATTCCAAATTATAGCTTTCTGCTAGCTGTATTTGGCAGCTGCATCTAGGAAACCTGCAACGTCTGGTGCTCTCCCTGAAGCCAACAGAATTTCTGCAATGGATTGAAGGGATTTCCCACCAGGGCTCACTGAAGATGTTACCAGTATAAGTTATGTGGACAACTCTTATTCTAAGTATTCTCCTGTGCTTCTGTCTTACAAACAGGGAAAAGCCACCTAGATCATTTCAGGAAGAACAAGCACAGTGGCATTGAGAGAGGTTCATGTATACCTGATCAGACCAGGTGTAGAGATGAAAGGCTTTAGATAGATACTATTATTTCCCTCAGTGATTGTGCATCCTTTCTTTATGTTCTCCACTAAATACAATGAAAGTTGGCAATATTTTAGCTTTCTCTTCAGCAGTTCTAAAGAAACAAATGTTATTTTATTTCTGGTTTTAAAGGGACTTTGGGTAAATCAAACACAAAATTCCAATAAATTCAGAAGTGTTCTGAAACATCTCAGCTTTCAACTTGTTGAGAGAGAAGACTTGATGTTCACCTGCTACCTCAACAGACTACTGCCCTTTAGACTATTTTGTTATTTGATATGATATCTGATAACTCATATTTTTAGGCAGCATATTTACCTTCTCTTCCTCATAAGATGTGTATATCAAGAGGCCTTGCCTTTCATCTAAGATTGTGTGATTTTTTTTAAGTACTTATATGAAAACAGGAGCATGACTTAGCGCATCTGCTGGAGAATACTGAACGATAATTGCATACATCAATATAATAATCAAGTAATATCGCCTATTTTAAAGGTAAGCCAAACTCAGTCACAGCTGGAGATGAGAGATGAAAGGCAGAAATTGGAGGTAAGTAAGAAGATTTCAGGACATACATTTGCTTCACCTGAGCTCATTTCTCTCCCTTGTGCAAGATGAAGGTTGCCATTGGGAGTGGGGCTGTCACTCTGGATGTCTTTGGTATTCTTCTGAAACATCTGGACCTCTGCAGTGTGACCTGCCACAACTGAAAGTTCTGCAGAGCCACAGGAGTTGTCCTGCAGATCACCACACAGTACATGCATCCTCAGTGAGATGTAGCCTGAAGTTTTACCTGAGAGCTGTTGCCATGTGATAATCTCTATTTCTTCTTCTGGGAAAGAAAGGTCTGTGGGTCCTATTTTGTGACAGAAGTCTCATTTATTTGAGCACAGATGAAAAGCTTAATGAAACTAAACTATGTTTAGGAACATTAATATAACATGAAAATCAATCAATGAAAACATTGTCAGGAGTCAACTTTTACTTAGGGTAGTTTGAAGTTAGCGAATAGATCAAAACTGGTAAAACAAAAATTATGACTTACAAAGACTAATGATAGAGAATAAGAACCTGTACAAAAACAAATAAAACACCTGCCTGAACTTGAGGGTGGCAAGGGAATTACCCACAATGAAACATATTTCCTGAAACATGTTTACATGAAAATTGCTTGGGGGTTGGGAACACAAAGTAGTTAGCTGAAAAATAACTAGCTGGGTGAGGTCAGATGATCTGTTTGTCTAGTCAGCATTTTAGGACCAATGCACTGGGAGCAGAGTAAGAGAAAGGGCGCTGCAGGTAAAAAAAAAAAAAGGAGCAAAGGACACATTTTCTTATTTTCCAGAGTCAATAATACCCCATAAAGCTACAGTGCTTAAATTATCATGGCTGATCAAGGATCTCTCACTGTAAGACATTTCCAACAGAAAATGCAGTTCCCATAAAGCTCTTTCTTTCCAGAGGAAAACTATATTTAAATATAATTTTCTGGGGAAAATAGTATTTTGAGTTGTTGAACTGACTTGAGATGTTTCATTTTAAGTCAGTTAGCTAAACTGTTTTCCCTCCTATGTCAAATTGCCTCGTATGAGCTCTAGACCAAGAACCTTGCTCTGTGCCAGACACTGAGGTTTTACAACATCTTCAGTGATGCAAAACATCCATTACCTGGCTGTATGACATGGTGCTTCATAGAATTCATTTGAGCAGAGTTTTTCCTGAGAGGTATAACTTAGCTAGAAAGTTTGGCCCTGCAAAATGGAATGAATGTCAACTATCATGAGGCAAACACAAAGTTCGGCTGCACCAGAGTTGGTTACATACCGTACTAAGTGTTTATGGGCTGGAGTATTACAGGAATTATGATCAGAGCTTCTGCAACATCCAGAAAAAAACCAACCATCAAGATTCTGAGATTCAAACACAGGCTCTCACATATGACAAAAATGGTCACGAGTCTGCCCTTTCAAGGTCGAGTTGTAGCTTTTCCCTTGCGAGATTTTCTAGCAAACAACTTTATACAAGAAAGTGTTACCCTAAAAACGTAGCCGTGATAAAGGCATTGATGGCATTTTAAGAAACATCAGTTGCAACCTTTTGCATCCCAGGCATTTGCCACATCATTTTCTGTGCAATGCTGCTGTATACACCCCAGTCTCCTGGAGTGTCATAAGCTTGCAGACACTTGAGCAATTTCAGGCAGTGTCACAAGAGGATAAATGACATACAAGTGTGTGGTATAGGTGGCATTTCCCACCTTCTAGATACTGCTTTTAAGGCCCAATTGTTCTTTTACTGTCACGGAATGAAACTTTCCTTTGCATACTGTGCCCTGCCTACAACTAGTCTAGTCATTATTATAGGAACATGTTAATTATTCTTATATTCTTTACTACACAACACCTATGCTCTTACACTGAAGTATGTGTTTGGCAAAACGTCATGAGAGGACAGCAAGTCTTCTTCATCCTCTGGTGACCACACTCTCATCATTTTTCCAAGCAACCACACTGGAAGAAGGACTATATTTGGCCATTTCCAAATGTCTGCTTGGAAACCCAGTGACTCTGGGTGCAAGAGCTAATCTCAGTGAAAACTGGTTGCGTTTTTTTTCTGAAGACTAGACAGTGATGCTGTGGCTTAGCTAGAAGGAATGAACTTTAGCAAAGTCCCACTTCAGAAAACAACCATATGCTTAAACTTCACTGACTTGAATTTAAAGCCTTCATACTGTCCTTGAAGGAAAACCTTTCCTGAGCAGGGGTTTGATACTCTAACTAACTTACGATGTTGAGCTGGGTTAATAGACTGCATAGAGTCCCTGCAGATGACCATAGGCTGTGAGTTTAACACCCTTTCACCATAATGGAGGTCTTCTTAGAAGCTGACCCCCTTCATCACTATTTGTGGCTATTTTCCCCCATTATCATAATGCCATGTATGTATAGGCAGAGTGCACAGTTGAAGAAAAATAAACAAATGAAATTGCCAACTGATGGCAAAAGCCTAGCCCCGTGTCACCATCTGCCAACCCCACCCACTGATAAAATAAAGTCCTGGCATTTTGCCAGGAATGCTGGCATAAGTGTGAAATTAAGTATTCCTGGCTGTGCACACTGAAAGTCAGAAAATTTGGACCCTAATGGTAAAAAAGAGGAAATGAATTAACATCCAGGGACTTTCCACTAAGAACCTTCTGCTGCAGCACCAGGAATTGAAACCTGAGGAGTAAGGCTAAAACCATCCCAGGAAATATTATGGGCTAGCCCAGGTCCTATGAATGGAGGGAAGCCCTGAGTCCCTGAGATTGACACCAAAAAAGGGACAGAACACCTTCCCTGAGTTTCTGGAGGAAACCAGTTAGATGCAGGGGCATCTGATTCAGTGGTTTACATCAGTGACAGTACCTTGGGATTGAGGCTGTGGGAATCTGTGGTGGACAAGGTCATCTACTGCTCCTTTCACCTAGAGTCTATCCACAGACAGAGCAGATACCAAGTCTGTCTCAACCTGCAAGGACAACAGCTGTGTCAAAGGGCAGACAAGACCTGTAACTCCACTGTGACAGTCTGCAGGGACAATGGTAGCAACCCTTCACAGCAAGTTTCACAATGCTAACTAGGTCAAGGCAAATGCCATTAGTGCAATGTCCTGCGGTGTCAGCTCTGGCTCCTTCAAGAGGGGAAAGCTGTGGATGACTTTGCGCACTGCTTTTCCTTCCAAACAGACTTTCCACAAGCAGGGACAGGAATCTTTCAGAGCACATAAAGGCACAAGCAATCCCTGTTTCTGCATCACTTTCTTCTTTCGTTAGCCAACATGAATAGAACCCCAGAATAATTTTTCTATCCATCTTTCACTCAGCTGTTTTATATTACTGTAAGAAAAAGAGCAATCGGACATCCCATTTCTATTTCATGTTTGACAGTCATCATCTAAACAGAAAATGTATTTGATACATAAAGTGTTCAGCTATCAACTTTTTTTTGTACTAAGAAGAGCTGCTTTTAATTGTTACCAGGAATGTGTGTCAAAGGGGAAGGAACCAAAAATAGCTCTGGATGCAAAAAAAAAGAAAAAAGAAAGGCAGCACCATAGCTGCTATTCTAGCAGCACATGTGTATCTGTTAACCTTAAGGACGCACCAACAGTAAGGGCACATGTTTTAACTAGCTATAAAATGAATGTGCCTATGGGCCAGATTTTTATCTTAGTTATAAGTATGTAAAACAGAAATAAACTTCTTTGAAGTTGTTGGATTTATTTTGGATTTAAAGTACTCTGAGATCAAAATCAGAACTATGTTTTAAATTGAGATGAGCAGAACAATGAAAGAGCCATAAGATTCAGATGGCAATGAATACAACAGGATCTCTAGCATAAAGCTCAGTTTTTCTGTGCACAGTGTAATGAAGCAGGGAAACATTGCTGGCTAGATGATTTGTATTACTAGGTAATGTAGTTAGTTTATAAATTATTCTATGCAGACACACACGCTCTCACATGCTATTTCCTTGGCTTACATCTTCATGAGTTTCTTTGTTCTGGAAAGCAAGTAATAAAACACAATACAGAAATGAATAATATGTATCCAAATACGTACATATTAAATATACTTGGAAGTGTAATGATTACTTTTTAAATCTGTTTTCCTTATTATGTGCATCCTAGACTACAGAAGACAAACAAATATATGTCTTTCCCTTCTTCTGGGAGAAAAAAAAGAAAATTGCAAAGCCTCTCTATTCTAAGTAGAACCTAAGAAATATGGAAAATTCTGGTATATGTAAGGGAATGCCTTCAGCCATTGTTTTAGAACATCATAGTATCAATACAGTGTATGTAGTTAGCTCTTTCCCATAAGAAAAGAAAATTAATTAATAATAGGAAAACACTGATGATTGGTGAAGCATCCCATGTAATACACTGATTTTATTAATCTTTTGAGATAAATATAGAAGCTAAGACAAACACATAGGCAAAGACCATAATTAACAGTGGGTGAAATGAATTTTAAAGTTCTTTTATATGATAATGATATATAAAAGCACCCAAACAAAAATTGTTTGTTAAAAAATATACTTCTTTGATTGAAATTGACAACTCTGGTTATTTTGCCTTTTTAGGAAGAATTAGCTGAGAAGCTGAATATTTCTAGTTCATTTAATGGGATCTGAATATATGCAGTCCTCCAAAATCAGGCTTATGCTGCTAAGGAACTATGGACTCAGAAAGGCATCTTTTGCTCCTAGACAAGTAACTTTTCACTCAGCTTCGCAAAGAAGAACAAAGAAGAAGCCTGACAATGACAACAGAAATGCAGGGATGTCCCATACCTAGTGCACATGAAGGATCGTTTCCCTCATGTTACTTGTGAATTCCCAGTGTGAATTTGGGTAGTTCAAAAAAAAAATCTATTGAGGAGATACAAAGCCACCTCAGCAACAAGGTGGGTTGTTTTCCATTCAAACAGCTGCTCTACCCTTATGTTCTGCCAGGAAACTCCTTTTGGTGGGTACACTAACTATTTTGGAGAAACTCAACTACAAAATTTGTATTGTTTTGAAAAGTTCGTGTTTCTGCTGTTCACAGGCAACTGGCCACGGCACACACTGTTCATAAGGAAACATCTGTCTATGGGTTTTCACAGTTGCAAGCATTTTAAAGCATAATAATTATTCTGAGAGTAGATAACATTGAAACAGTTATATGCAGGCAGGTTTTAATGACCAAAGAGAAGTCACATGGAAAATTCATGTCATCAGTGAAATGTCAACATTCTGATGTACAGGAAGACAGAGAAGAACATCCAGCCCAGTAACTGCTTTGTGTTTACAGGCCAGAAATGTACTTCTGTGCAGTGGAGAGGTTCCACATCTATTTGGCAGGTGGAGAAGGGGAAGGAAGAAGCTTAGAAAAGGCAGATAATTTATAGTAAGATTTTTTTTCTAATATTGACCTAGACAGTTTCATCCCAGGAAAGAAAGATATAGAAAGAATGGTGATTATACAGTCCAATTCTTTTCACATTAGCTGAACAGCATTTATGCATCTTGTGTGAATCCAAGTCAGTGAAACTCAGTTTTGGAAATTCTAAGAAACTAGGGTTTGGGACAAATGTTTCTTGGGCTCTAGACACAGGGATGCTAAACAAAAAACGTGAATGGAAAAGGAATTCTTCTGTTTTGTTTTGTGACACACAGAGCAGAGCAAAAATTCAGCTTCAGCAATCATGAAGTTTTTAGACATTGAAATTAAACCACTGATCTGCAGAGTCCCCAGTTTTTAACTGGGGTGTATGAGACTTGTAACACTATTGCCTACCCCTCAGCCCACAACCCCATTAAGGGAAGTTGAGTTCACTTCTTGAAAAAGTACTAGACATCTACGTTAGATCCTCAGTTTGCCTCTGGAGTCAATGGCAGCCCAAGGCATACAACGCTTCACAAGGCTGAGCCCTCTAGTAAAAGCTTCCTCCAGACTAACAAGTAGAAGTTATGCATCTAATTACAGTCATGAACGATTCATGCACCTAGAAGAAATCATCAGAGAAAATCTGTGTAATATTTAAACGGAATAATCTCTCTCATATATATTTATATAAATATTTTATACAGCAATGAAATCAAGATTAACCCATATCTGTGACTTATATTAGACATATACAATAGATCTACATGCTAATTAAATATAGCAAATGAATATTAATCCTTGATTCTCTAAGTTTACACTTCCGTGGTATCTTCTATCACAGAATGAGGCTATAGCATTCTACTGCCACCAGCCCCATTATGCCTTTATTCAGTCTTAGAGATGTCCATTAGTCTCCATAAGAAATATGAAAGCATAGATGATTTAACAAAGATAATTTGATGATGCAGGGTTATTTCTGCAAGGAGGACTGATGATCTGTGTACATGAGGTGGGTTGACCTTGGCTGGACAACAGGTGCCCACCCAGCCACTCTATTACTCCTGTTCCCAGATGGACAAAGGGAGAGAGTAAGCTGGAAAACAACTCATGGGTTGGGATAAGGCAGTTTACTTAAAGCAGAAGCAAAGCGAAAGCTTGCATTGGCAAAAGCAAAGAAAAAGATAACATGGTTTATTCTCTACTTCCCATGAGCAGTGATGCTCGGCCACTCCCAAGCAGCAGGGCTTCAGCACGTGTGATGGTTCCTCATCAGGCATCATTGGAGACAATGAATGCCCTCCTTCCTGCTCCTTGCCTCAGCTTTTATCTCTGAGCTGGCATCATATGGTCTGGAATATCTCTTTGGTCAGTTTGGGTCAGCTGGCCTACCTGTGTCACCTACCAGGATCCTGCCCTTGACTGAGGAAGGAATGTTACAGTGCTGACGCTGTGCTCAAAAGTAGCCAAAACACTGGTGTGTTATCAACAGCCTTCTAGCTACCACTGCAAAGCACAGCAGTGTGAGGGCTCCTATGGGGAAATGAACTCCAGCTCAGCCAGACCCAATACAGTACGGTAGGGGTGCACAGGTTCAAGTACAGGTGGAGGAGGGACTGTATCCCTCTGGAACCATATGATATAGGGATATCTGACTGTGTGGAGTGAGAATATGAAATTTACTGCAATGGCTTATTACAGTGTATTTATAACTGAACTGCATCTGTAGTAATAATCACCATGGTATGAGTGCCCAAATAGAGGGATGGACATTTGAACAGTCAAAAAATGGAGGATGCTCAGATGCCATGAGTGCGTTTCTCTCACAGTCTAATCATAATCTTGATCATTTTGAAAAGCTTTGAACCTCAGAAATTGTCGAAGTGCAGGAATCTTATTAAAGTACATCAGTGTTGACACTCAAAGCGTGATAGTAACAGTTCTTCAACACCCACTATGGCAAACCAATCACTGCCAAACCATTTACCTCCTGCCACCTCTTTCCCAAGTAAAACATAGCAGAACAACTCTGACAACCCAGGAAGGTGACAGGGCATGTTGTGGGATACATATGGTTTTCAGAAATATCAATTTTGTAATGACTTCCCTGCCAAGAGGTGATCCTTGCAGTAGCTGCTAAATGTTGAATATCTACTTCCATGCTTTACTGATGCTATCACAACCACACAGGGACATACAGAAGCTGTAGAGTTACATTACAATCTTAAGAAATCAATTAAGCTGGCACGGCAACATACTGACTTGAAAGCTCATCAACTTGAGATATTTCAGTTTAAATTCTCTCACTATCACGTCAGAGAGCTGGCAGGCAAATGAAACAGTGTGGGTGGGTGTTGCATATCTAGAAGGTTGCAACCCCTATGCCGTATAACACTGCCATAGAAGAGGACCTCTGCTACAAACACACTGTCTGTGCATAGCTACAACTTTCCACAACTAGATTTCATTGTTCTTTCTTTCCAGCCCACTGAGTAATTTCTTAATATATCAGATTATTTTGAACTACAAATACCTGATAACAATAAAATACAAATCAGGTAGACACAATATTTAGACAGATGCTAAAACATCTTATTGTGCATTGAAAACCATAGAAGCACTGGCATCGTTCCTCATTTCATAGAAAGGATACACAAATAGTACCATTTAAGTGGAATATATCTTCTCAACCCCAAAGGTGATCCAAAACAAACGAAACACAATTGAAATATAATTGCCCTGAGGTTGTAAGCCAGATTCAGCAAATACCAAACATAACAAGAGAAAAGGCAGGAAATAACATAAGACATTATTATATTTTTTTCTCCTCCAAACTATTTATTTGGTTCCTTACATATAAGCCAAACTGGATTTAAAACCTGAATCTTACCAGAAAGATTCCCAGCCACTACATCTTTCTCAGAAGACTAAAAGGCCAATGTCACCATGCTGTAGGTAATAGAGAACAAATACATTATTGCCTAACATTCAACCCCCAAAAGTGTAGTTAAAAAACTCTTCTTACATCTAGGGAGCTTCATCACTGTACACCTCTGATGTAGATATGGAGCAGCATGAACAGATGTTTACTCAGTGCAATTGACCTCTTCTAAAACCCTGGAAAACTTTGACACCTGTTTGGTTCTTAGTGAATTCCATTCAATGAGGACAATATAATAACCTGCCCTCCTCAAATACACACATCTTACTTCCCTGGTATTTGTTAAGAGTTCATGGGAAAAGAAGATTCTTTGGTATACAGTGAATTAGAATAAGACAATATCATAAAGAGAACTTCAAACAAGATTATTTTAAAGATAGTCCACTATCTGTTATTAAGTTTACAGCACTGAAATTCAGTGAAAACGAATTTTCATTGCTTTTACATGAAATAGCTGAAACTGGCAAGCATTCAAAATTCATCAGGAATTTAGTTGTTGTAGGTAGAATGTATGGCCAACAAGTGAGGGTTAATTAACTTCACCTATAATATACTTTTAATTCATTAACTCAAAATAGAATACAAACTATTTCTGAAATCAAAATAGAGTATAACCTTATTTTTTACTTTTTACCATAAACATATGACAACGCAATAACCTGTTGAACAAAAGAAATCAAAAATAATTTCAAATAATTCTGCTTTTATACATTTTCCTAACCTTATTGACTATATTATTATTTGATGTCTCTGCTACAAGCCATGTTATTACTCCAAAGAAGAAACAAACTCCTTCTGTCCTTTTGGTAGGATTTAATGTTTAGACGTAAATGTTCTTAATCCTTAAGGATTTGTAGAACAAGCTGTCATTTTAATCCGTCATGATGCAACTTGCCTAGTGTCTGAAGAAACTTTACCTATTTCTTTCTAGATGACTGTAACATGGGAGTGGAATCTCTGTTCACTTCTGTTGCGAGAAAATTCAGGTTTGGATGAACCAAGAACCTCTTGATATCTTTTCCTATATACTGCAAAAAGGACAGTGCCAGTCCAAGCAGGTTTGTCAGTAGCCTGGACACAGACTTCTTTTTTAGACTTTAAGCAATTGCAAGGATCAACAATAGTTAGACTAGTGCACCCTTGCACAGATAAGCACTGGCTTTCACTAGAAAATCAACACAGGATTTAGAAATAGAAGCCCAGTGTCTCAGCATTCTCACTTACACAAGGGCACTGTACAAGACACATCACCCATTGTATCAGCTGTGGTTTCTGTAAAGCATTCTCATACAATTCCTACTGAAAAAAAATGTTATCTGTGTCACCCCACAGATTGAAATTTATATTCCTCATCTTTACATTAATACATTTTGTTTGTGAAATTAAATGGGTTGGGAATCTGCCACATTTTATATATTTGTGACACAGGGAGCTGGATGCTGTTCTCAGCTCTGTCACTTAACTTTGAGTAACTCTTCTAGTCTGTGTCCTGGTTCTTGCAGACATCAAATGATGACAACAGCTACTTGCCTGATGAGAAGGTTGTGAAATACTTTTCATTAATGTTTGTAATGTTTTAGAATTTCATGCAGAAGCTTTTCATACAGATCTTTTGCAGGTCAGTATTATCACAGCATTAAAGTCTTTCTCCTTTGCAGAACCTCATTAGAGAGGCAAAATATGACATCCAGACATTTACAGTTGCATTGGAGGGGTAAGAGAGGATGATTCAAATAATAAGGTTTTTACCCTTACCCTTTCAAATTATGATTCTACAACACTGTTTATTGTCTCAGTCACTGAAGGGAGAGCCTGATAAAGCAATAAGAAACAGTGAATTCCTCCCTCAGCTCTATGTTTGAGAACAATTGAATGTCCTCTCATTATGTGGTGATAACAGTTCACCCCATGGACTCAGGAAGAGCCCTGGAAAATTTAGATTAAAAAAGTAACAATTGTCTGTGAGATATTCTTCTTTTCCCACTTCCAAACAGTGGCTGAACTACATATCTCTTCATGGGAGGAGCAGAGAGGCTCTAGTTATTTCCAGTACAACTTTCTGTGTTGCTACTTGAGTTCACTTCACAACAAAGGTTTTTTGTGTTGAGAAGGTCACAAGTTCTTCACGTGCTTGATCTATGGCCAAGCCAAGTCTTTGGGTTCAGTGACTGCAGAGGACTATAACCCTTTCAAAGCGATGAGCCACTTTCACATAAAAAAGGCACTTGGAAGTGCTATGCTTGAGTCCAAGGTTTGCACACTCTGCAGTTTGCTATCCCAATCGGGCATGAAAAAAATAGGTTCATTCACAGCCTGACAGTTGAGGTCTATATACTGAGCTCTACTCAAAATCCTCTGCTGAAAATAAATACTAGGATGTGTCTCTTAGTGTATTTTTTTTCTTGTCTTTTTACCCCACAAGTATCACAGGATGATTGGGAGGATGATTGGAAAATGCCATTATGGACTTGTTTTGAAATGCAATTTCCATCTGTGTCTATTTTTTAAAGGGATTTGCAAGTCCTATCATCTGTCAATTACAATGAGCAAGTAGAAAAAGCCAGGAACTGAGATTTGGGTGATCGTGGATTTCCTCATCAGAACTGCCAACCACGGGGTGTGCCTGACTCAGCATTGCCCTTCAGCTCCTTGTCTTTCTGTCTGATTTGGCAATTCAGATGACAGGTTCATTGGAGATATTGGAAGTATGAACACTGTAGAACACAATATGGTCTTCATTAACATCTTCAGTAAATACTGTATAATGTATATTAACTATTTTGATAGCAGTTCCCAAACACCACCTAAAGAAACAAACAGAAGACTCTCTATTGGATATGAGTGTGTATCATTTCAGTTGGGATTATCTGAGTGAATAGGCTTTCCTTTTGTGGATGCCCAGTAAGGGGGGAAAAAAAAAAAGAGAGAGTTATTAGATAGCTGGAGGGTGAGAATAAACAAAAATCCTTTTCTTCCTTAAAGAAATACACTATCAAGCATAGCACCCCTGAATCCTGTCTTCCATCCTCTGTCACTCAAAGAGATATCTAGAGCCCCACAAGGCACTGCCATTGTGTGGGAAATAAATTTAAGCCTCCCACAACAGACCTGATATTATGAAAATATGAAGAGGCTACATCAGCCTGTTCATGTTCTGTCCCCCTGAGCTGCATTAATTAAGAAAATCAAGTCAATAAAATTGACTAGATTCTCAAAGGTGAAAAAAGAATAAACTGTCAATTTCATTGAACCCAATTCCCTTCTCATCTGTCAGTGAAAGGATGGGATGGTGCTAATGCCTATAACTAACATGACTAAGTGTGCAAATGCAGGCTTTACAGACTGCAAATAGAAAAAAAGGACCTGCAACAGCTGAGATAAAAACGAGTCACAGGATGAATAATATCAGTGGTTGTGGGAATGGATTTCAGGACTTTCTTGAAGCTGTGTGACCTGGCAGGAGCCCAGGTGGGGTAAGGGAAGAGCTGAGATAAAGAATATTTGATTGAGGAAGACATCAGTGACATGTCTAGTATTATATATGAAAGTGGGAGAGGTTGGAAATAGATTTTTAGTGTCATCATCATAAAGGTGGCAGCTAAATCTATGGGAATAACTAAAGTAGTCTTACTTATTCATTTACCTACCCACACACGTACACACCCTTGCTGACTTCCTAATTGATGTTGTGGCCAGGAAAGAAACACTGAATTCAAAGAGAGGCTATTTGTATTTTATTTCTGATCCAGCTGTACCCAAGAAGTGCCAGGAATCTTGTGAGAAAGGCTCCTTTCAGAAAGAAATTGAGCTGTATTTCAGGCAGTGTGAATTATGGTCCTCTGAAACCTCCAGTCATTCAAAAAACACTTTTTTTGCTTACTAAGGCAGCATGGTAACTTAGCCTGATAGTGTGTTACACTAGCAGATAGAGCGATTTTTTTAATAATTCCTGTACTGCAATATTCTTAAATACCAAAAAGTGAGGATTCTATGAAGAGAAAATGGCTGAATCACTTTTTTTCTTTTTAAATTTGTGTTTTTCCAAGACAGTTTTTTACAGCTTAGACTTTCTGTTACCATTTAACTTACCCTCCGTCTCAAAAACCATGCTCCATCTCTAAGAGCTGTGGAGGAGCCATGCTTTAGTGGGTGCAGTCACTGGTCCTTCTTGCCTAATAATTTGCATTTGTCAATCTCTTGTCAGATCTGCATGATCTGCTTTACATGAAGTCAAGTCCTCTTCTGCCCTGCTAATGCCAGCTGTGTGGTGGTGTGTGTAAGCAAGGGAGTACCCGTTCCCCGTTCATCACTGACAACTGATCCAAAAGGATCAGCATGTGCATTTCGTTCCCTTAAGAACTGATAAAGGTAATTGAATAAAATTCCAGGGTTTATTTTCATACCTTCTCAAGCACTCTATTTTATTTAAAAGATTGTCAGATTTAGCACTAGAAGATAATTGGAAGGATCTGGTACAGCATTGTTCTTGCTACTGAGCAGGGAACAGCTGTTAGGCTACAAATAATGGAGATGGCTTGCATGAGGCTGGAAGCACAACAGTTTTTCATCTCTCTTGGACATTTCTGGTACCTTGTGATAAGTTACTTTGTTTGTTCCTTTCTTTTACAATGAGTGTAGCACTACTTCAGCACCAGTGGGTTTCACAGGAACTGGGTGTCCAGCACCATGGCAGCTCCCCATAGCGGAGGCCATACAGGACTCAGCAGCCAGGACCCATCCCATTGCCCCAGCCAGGAGCAAGCATCCAGAGGCACCAGGGCAGTTCCAGTCCCAGCCTCAGGCATTGGACACCTCCCTGGGAACAAGGATGGGCTGAGACTGATTGGGACAGCAGGTTCTGTAAACAACTTGGTAGAATTCAACTGCAATATTGGTTACTATCCCAAATAGCTTAATCTATTAACTATTTTCTATAGTATTATTCTGGATATTACTCCTTGCAAACAGTGGATGAAGATGCAGAGAAAATAATGTTTCTGGTTTTACAAGTTCACCATATTTATTTATATACAAATGCAATCTCCTGTAGCATTCTCTGACTAAATCTCCAGCTTCTCAACACATTGTTTTTGTAAGAGATTTCTCTTCAAGAAGTTTTTCATGCGTGATTAACCAGAGTCCTTACTGAGCTTACAGCACCCAGCTTGTTGCCATTATTTGCTCTGAAAGATTCTTCCAAATTGGAGGAAGCTTTGCCAAATTATTCAGCTGAGCATTTTGACCCACAATAGTCACGAAGTATTTGCATATATCTTAAGGTATCAGAATGTAGAGGGAATTACACATCGGAAAAAAAATCTAAAATGTTTCTGTCTCAGCAAACTCTTTTGCTGAGTATAGAAACAGAAAAAGTAAATTACTTCATTAATTGTTCCTGACTTAACAGGGTTACCATAGCCTGTGTCAATATATTCTGATCCAAAGATACTATTCTTGTTATTAGATGTCCTGCAGCTGCTTTCATTAAAAATTTCAATATTTATGCTCTGGGAGGAGCCAAAGTGAAGTCTTGCTTAAGAGCTGTAATGTAAACAACATTATACCTCCCTTCAGCAGGAACTATTCACACATCTGTCCTTTTTGGAAGAGTTTCAGTTTGCTGTTTTTATTCCCCAATGCTTGTGAACTCAGTAGGTAAAGGATAGGGGGGGGTGTTTTGATTTGGGTTTTTTGGGTTTTTTTTTGTGGTGGGTTTGTTGGTTGTTTTTTTTTTCCTTTTTGATACATGTGCCAGCTACACCTTTCCTCCAACCCTTACTTGATCTGAGGGTGGGCATATCTAATCACAGGAGCGTTCAAGGACCTCAGGGTGTAGTGAATATTTTGCATGCTCAACCTACTTCCACTGTGCTAGCTGCTGTTATCTTAGGCATAACTATTACCTCAGACTTGCCAAGTATTAGGTATGTGACATGATACATATTTTCCCACAATGTCTTGCTCTTCCTCATAGATGTTAATATCTCACTCAACCGTGGGAAATACTTCTTTGTGCACTGGCATATTGATGATAGGAGTGAATATCATAAAATCGGCAGTTCTCATTGCCTGGAGTCTCCACATTTCACTCTAGCACAAGTCAGACTCACTGCATTTTGCATTGTCCCTCTAGGATTTGCTGATGTCCCCACTGTACTCCCCAATACATTTTTGCAAGTGAAGATATAGAACAAATTGCAGGGTGGGGCTGGGGGTCCATTCCACCATCCCTGAGTTGACACTTTTTCTCCATGGTAGACCAAAGAGTCACAAATTACAATAGATGTTATTTTAAATAATGCTTTCAGCAATGAAATGTCCCCTGGCAGAACAGTTAACTTCTACTATCAGATCAAACCCAGGCTCCTGCCTTCTGGGGGACAGCTTGGAACCACTCAAAAGCTGAGAGCACTCTGAGACCTCTGAGGTTTTTGACACTTCTCACCATCACTTGACATAGTTCAAGCACAGGCTGGGAGAGGGACATTATTGCTAGTGCAATAAAAATACACTTGAGTATTTCGTAAAGGTTGTGACATGTCTTTTGTAATATATATTCAAGCTTCCATAAAGACAGCAAAGCATAAACGTGCATTGTCATTACTGTTGAACCCTAGAAACAAAAAGTTTACAGAACAAACAGTACTGTAGCACATGGTTAAATCTCACCAATGTCACATCTGTTGACAGAAACAATGGGGCATATCAGCTCTCTGGAATTGGAAATATTTTCTCTCTGTTGTGAGAGATATCTGAAGACCAGGGCAAACCTATGTGCCTTAGATCTGGAACTGGAGCAAGGTGATTTCCTTAGAGCCTCCCAGAGATAACCCAGTCACCCTCTTTGCCCTACAAATGCTTCCCTACATTTTTGGTAGTTACCTAATCTTATGGTAAACGATTGTTGCAGTAGATATGCAGTAACCTTATTATCCTAAATTTAAGAACACTACAGGATCAGCGGTAAGTCTTACATATTGCAAAGTTTGTAGTATGTCCCTAGTTCTTCCCTTACCAGTCAAGATCCCTATGTTAGCAAGTGATATAAGCAGGGGCTTTGGAGATCATGCATGTGACAGATGCACAGGCGAGGCACTAACTGAAGATGCAAAATCTCACCATTTCCTAACCACGCTGGATCAATATCTAAAGTGCTCTAAATTCTGTCACTGAAAATGTCATAGCAAAGCAAAACCAGACTTAGATCACTACAATAGGGATATGATACTCTCAGGCATACGATGTGGCTCTTGGGGATGGTCCTGTGCAGGGCTAAGGATGGGACTCAGTGATCCAACTCAGCATATTCTGTGATTCTGTGATACTTACGAAGTACAATTCTGTTACTTAACAGTCATGAAAGAAGAATTATTTACAAGTGATGAGCTGCCCACCTAGACAACATATTGGCAATGTCAAGCACTAGAAACCATCTGAACTTGGTTTATGTTACTGCTTCCAGTGCTAACACCACTGGAATATTAGCTGGAATTATGGCAGAGGAATTTTTCAGGGGAAAACAGAGTATTCCTGGCATAATCCTTACATTAGGAGTAAATGTAAATTGCTAGAAAAATATTTTTCATGTGCCTTGTGAGACAACAAAAAGTCAGAACATGCCAGTTCTGACATACTTTTACTGAAAGACCAGTAAACCCAAACAGTTTTCTGTAACTTTTTCATATAAAATAACTAATTTCTGAAGATTGATCTTATGATTTATACATAATAATGGATAATTAAAATTGGTTTACCTCTGAAGTGATAAGGGGGAAAAAAGCATTTGCTTTAAATTATGTTTCTCCAAACCAGAATTCACTGTATTTTTTTCTGTACATAGAAAGGAAGTAAATAAATAAACAAACTAAAAGCTGAAGTATCACTGAGGTGTTGTCCCAGTGGTATCTTCTAGAAGGAGAGTTTGAAATTGGCAAACAGAAAACTTTCATGAGAAACATCTGCTAAGATCAATTGTTAGGTCTACTACTGCAAACACGATGTTTTGCTTACACTCTGTTTCAGAAATGGTATTTAAAATTATTGACAGAGAAGTTTCCTGACACAAGGAGGGAAGGAAACTTTTTTAGAACTGTTACTGTCTGCCACAAAAGTTAATATTAAATGATTAAGTACAGGATTTAGCTATCAGGCCATTACCTTAACAAATTTAATCCACTACAGACTGTAAAGGACAACTGCAAGGATTGGGAGAATGGCATCTTCCTCCAATTACCAATAATGGTTTTGAGGCATCAATAAATTCTGAAAGAAAAATTCTGTACAGTACTGATTTGGGACTGCACATTATAGCAAAGTGAGAAATATTTAATATATAAATAGCATCTAATGTGTACATATATACAGACTCATGAGCATATGACCACATCCACATGGACACAAACTAACACTCATCACTGAAACCTATGAGGAATATTTGAAAAGTGATGGATTTGCTGCTGCATGCCTCCCATCTTATGCCCCATGTCATTCTCTTGTCTAAGCATGGGACCCCCATGCTAGAGTGGAATTGTATAGAAGTCTAGACATCTCAGTAGGTGTCCAAAATGCTTAAATCTCAACAGCTTTGCTACAAGTCTGTGGTTACTGTTCGGGCAATCAAGAAGCCTAAATGATTGTGCAGTTGCCCGGAAACAGGGAAGCAGAAAAAGGAGATCAGGACATCTCAGCTCTTAATGAAATGTATTCCTGATTTCACTTTTAGATGTTTTTAAGATGTAGCAAGTCTCTTAACTTACCTGAATCTTATCTACATGCTGAGAATAGTACATGCTGCACCCTGACCTACACAGGGAAGCTGTCCTGACATGAAGTGTGTGCATCACAAGATACTGAGGAAGGGCGTCTTCTTTTTCAGTCAAAAATATATACTGAATTTTGATTATTTGAAGATAAAATGTTAGTTAAGGCATTTAAACAGTCCTTATTCTGTGTCTTTTTTTTTTTTTTTTTGAGGATGGGATCATTTAAGAATCAGCCACTGCCGATACCATATCACACTTCCAATTTTGTGTTCAATTTCTAGGAAAGCTATTTCTTAGGAATTATAAAATAAATAATGGTTTTATTTGTTGTTTCTGTCTTTATTTTCTTCTTTTAAAAAAACTCAACATGAATATGAAGTCCATACAAAAAAATTATAGTTTTCCAGGACCAGCACTTCCTATGTCACATTTCAGGTAAGAATTATTTTCTTCTCAAACAAATTACATCACCTCATAAGTGATTTAAAATGCCAGCAGATTCCTAAGTTAATTTTATTAGAACCAGAGGGCAAGCAGGAGCTAATGTTCAACAGTGCTCCCTTAGGGTACAAGTTTTAGTTACATTTTAGTAAGAAAGCAAGCCATAAAAAATAGATTAAAACATTGTTTTCCAAAACCTATAAACTTCAGTAACAAGCTAATTACTTAAAGCCTTGCTTCAGAAACTAAAGCTGAAATTAGCCCAAGGTCCTGCAACACACTTTATTCCCCCATAAGCAAACACTGCTCTGAGGTTCCAACCAAGCATAGTAAACTTGGTATAGAGCAGTTACTGTCTACAAGCCAAGGTATGCAATCTCTTTCAGAGCCAAAAATTACTATTCCATTATGTTTTTTTTCTTCTTAAACTTATCTATTCTTAGAGTGTTACCATGTCCCCAGTGAGTTTGAGTTGCCACTGGGGCTCAAGAAGGTTCTAAGCATCCCCTAAAACCTCAATAAAGCAGGGGTTTTCAGACTTTCAAGGGACCAAGGGTGGAAGTATGACCCAAAAAAATCATGACAAGCATTCTCAGTGTCACAACTTGAGGGAAGTAGTATGTGAATGTCACAAATACCAATTTTTTTTGATAGTGGGAATAGAGAATTATACTCTGTCTACATAACAACTATATCAGGAACACTAAAATGCCTTAGATATTTGACTAAATGTTTTTATATATTCTGTGCCCGTAACTGAATAATGAAAAAAATAATAAAGGAAAGGAAGCAAATAAACTGCATTTTTTTAAACTACTGGAATATAAAAAGAATATTTGCTTTCATAGTCTGGCATTAATACTTGAAAACCAAAAGTGTAAGCAATGAAAATATGCCAAGAACAATAAAAGAATGAAAAGGCAAATGCTGGAAAAAAACCAAACCCTGCTTTTCCTTTTAATAATTGAAGTAAGCTTTTTAATATGGTGAAGCATCCCCTCAAAAAATGCATGAGCCAAGTATCCAAGGAAACTATGTAAAAGAAGGACAAAAAACCCAGTTTCTTAATGACTTATTAATTCATTAACATGTGTCAATCATCTGTAAAGCATAAAAACAGTTTCAGGACCTCAAATGTGGTATCACCACTAAATTGCTATATGCCCATAGTGTTTCTTTCTCAATCACCAGAAGGATTTTGGCTTACCTGTTGTCTCTCTGTTTCTACTCCCTTCACACATCATGTTTGGTTATCATACTGAATAAACAGACCAGAAAACACAAGTCTTACTGTTTCCTTTCCTTTTATAAATTCAGAAATATTTCTGAAGTTTGGTCCTACAGATTTCCGTCCCAAAGCTTCACAGCTCTAGGTAGGTATTGCAAGAGGAACTTCATGAACCTGTTGTGGTTTTTTTTTAAGCCACAGCCTCTGACCTGCTTGCTTCGCAATGTGTGGAAGTTACAATTGTCAAAGCAGTTTCAGCAATACCTGCAGGACTTTTCAGACCTAATTTCTTCACGTGGAGGAAATTATATGTTTTCTTTTAGCAACTGCGTTTTTTGTACTATGATTAGTTTTATTTGTACAGTGATTAGGAATGGCAGCCTAACTTCCTAATTAAAGAGGGGGCATTTCTTTTCAGTTTCTATGCTTATCAGTGATAGGCACAAGTGTGGCAGTCAAATACACAGAATTAGAGGCTATGCCCATCACTAATGTGAAAGTCTTTTAGAGAAACCTTAAACACAGAAGGGTGATTTTTATCTTGTAAATACCTGTGAGTAATGCCATGCTTCTTGGTGACTGATTTAGTCACACCTCTTCTTGCTGTGGTCCCATGAGTATCAATGCTGTGTGAGTGGAAATGCTACTCACTGGGGATTTCCCAGGGACAGCTATGTTAGCAAGCTTGTACAGACCTTCACAGATCTGAAGGACTGTACAAAGAGAGAGTTCATCTGTCTCCATGGCATTTGCAGGAATATATGTGTAAAGAGGCTCAGTTTCAAGAGTTTTTGTTGTTTACGTGGTGTTTTTTACATCTTTCCACCTACTCTTATAAGTAAGAAAGAGAGGCATCGTCATTTTTTCTTACATGTCTGGGTTGAATAAGAAAGATATGTACAGTTTTGTATGTATCATGTAGGTCTTATTTTGTCTGTGGTATCTTATTCTTGCACCAGAAACTAAAATGCAATTAAGCTGTCAATAGAAAGCGAGTAAGAAAGAAGTGGCAATATGTGAGCGCCTCTGAAGAAAAGAGGTCTGCTCCAGGCTTGCTCCTTTCAGGCAGAGAGCACTGGTGCTTCTTCAGGCCAGGAGCTGAGGTCAAAGTGGATTTTACACTTTAAAGATGCTGGCTAGGCAAGAAGGAGGGATGAGCTGCCACTAACAGTGACCAGAGCAGAGCTCTCAGCAATCAGGCAGTGTAGCAGGTATCAGGCTTCCCTACCAAGCTGGGGCAGAGCCAGACCGACAAGCAGGTCAAGCTAAGCTATGGCTCTGTTGTTTAGGCCACTTCTTTGGGTACTCTTTGGGCAAATAAACATGACTCTGTTTTGGAGAAGCTGTTTTCTGAGTCACTTTAATTAACTACTGTCACAACAGAAATAAAGGGTGTGTATGTGCCAAATCCAGTTAGGCCTGTTGAGTTAACCCTGCTAGTAAGCAGGAAAGTCGAAGCTTTGAGATGTAATCTGAAACTGGGAGCATGTATGGTTTCCCCAAGAGCAACAAGGTCTCCCAAAGAGAGCGTTAATGGGAGACAAAAAGAGGTCACTTTTCTGGATGTCCACAACTGCACTAGGGAAAAGAGAGACCTTATGCTGTAGCCTTTAAGCAGGAGAAAAAAAAAATATTTCCTTTTCTTGAAGGGTGAGAAGTTCAGGAGAAGACTATGTCTTCTCTGGAAAAGGAAGACATGAAAAGGTGTTTCTATTCATCTGTCAATCAGTTATTAAAATGACAATCCATTGTGATTACATCATGGATTACTGTCCTAGAAAAGAAGCTTTTGCAGGTGTCAGCAACACAGGGTGTGTAAAGAGGAATCAGCATGATGTGAAACAACACACTACGCAATCAGGGTAAGGACAGGTGGCACAAGAAAGCAGGAAGCTTCTGTCTGACTCCACTGCTGCCACCTTTTAGAATTTGCTAGGTTTGTCTTGAAATTAAAAAAAAAAAAAAAGTTTTGCAAAGATGAAGTCAAGACTAACTACTCCAGAGAGCTGACCACAGTTCTATGTGCTACCACAGGAACAAGTAAGGTTATTTCTCTCTTTGTCTTTTCCTGGTACATTCCTCTGTCTTGTTAGTGACATGTACTTGGATTTTCCCAAGACCCGAGAACTCTGTGCAGGATGGTAGGACCATTGGAGCCATTTAAAATATATGAAGATTATTTCTATCAATCAGTCATACAAGAACTGCCAAGACCTTTGCCATCTCCATGGAGATGAGCAACACTCATAAATGCTTGACATCTCTCCCAAGGAAGTTGATGTCCCTGCTTTGATGTTTTCATTTACAGAAAGGAGGCTGCTGGTTTTACAGACAGCTCTGTGCCTCCTAAATTCTGTCAGGGACTCCCTGGTCAACCCCATAGAAAAGTTAGTCCCCTTGTCTGGGACAGAAACTGCATGAAGCTTTTCAGTTGTGTAGGCAAACATGACTTTGCAACCTCTATTGGGAGGGACTAAAGCTAATTCTATGGAAAGAGAAGACGTATGGGGAAAGGCATAGAAAACATAGGGGAACTACAGTGAAGTTTGGAAAAGGCAACCAGAGGAGAATGTCCAAAAGCCAGGATTGCTGCTCCTGTTGTCACAGAAGGAGTGGAGGAGCTGGAAGCGTCAAAAGCTGTAACCCTCTTGACATTACTGCTTCCCTAGACCCCCTGATATTTTGCCTGGACAGCGTGCTAGCCTGGCTTTCAGGTCTCTATGGCAGGCACAGCACCCCATCAGTCTGCAAATACAGCAGCCTCATTTGTCTTTGCCTCAAACCAGTCTGACCCCCTTTTACCTCAGCACCTGCCAGCATGTGCTCCTTGCTACTGATTTGATTTTTTTTTTTCTTTTAATATGATTCTAAGAACTGGATTTCAGAAACTGGGGCAGTTACAAGAGGGTGATAGTATGACATTCACAACAGAGCCTAGTGGGTTGACAATTATGCTTAGACTATAGACTTAATCCTATGCAGATGGCTTCTAGTGGGCCCAACAACTGATTTTATTTGATATGGCTTTTGGGAAGGGTTAAAACCTTTTGTTTGCAAAATGACATTAATTATAAATGATCAGTGCTGTTAATTGTCACTGAACTGCCATATGTAACTATGCCCAAGCATCAGTCTCTAATTGTTCAAGCCTATGCTTCTACAAATTTGAGTTGTTTTGCCAATTGAGCTTTGTCTTTATTCGGTTGAAACTTGTTGTGACATGAACGGTTATTCTGGGGCTGTACAGAAGCCAAAATACAGAGGCTTGATTCCAGCTGGGAACTATAATTGTTATTATTATCTACAATGCAAATAACTATAACTCAGTGTACTTCCTCTTTAGTAGATTTTTCTTGGCAGGATGATTTGACCCTTACTGCTGAACTATTCATTTTCTCCCCTCTTAAAATATGTAGCCCATGTCTTTATTCCACTAACATGGCAGTCTATTCAAGAGCTTAGCTGAATAAGGCCCAATTCATGTATATTTTGAACCTGTATAAAGCACCTCTCCTCCTCATTGGGTCCTGCATTATATAAAAAAATTACTCTGTCAAATTTAGTAAACAGATACATTATGTATTAACAAATCAGTTAATCATATGAAGATCACAAATTTGGTATAATTTGCCAGTGAACATACTGTAAAAGCAAACATACTGTAAGCAAACAAACTGTAAGGGTTCTATGAACAAGTAATAGATCTACTTGCTAGGGATAAACAAACTTGAGGTGAACAAATTACAAATTAGGCAAAAAAGAGGAGCACACACAGGTTACAGACTGAGGAGTAGCAGGAAGACAATGTGCTCACCTATGCATTCGCCAGAGCATTTACCTCAGAACACCTCAACCACCACTAGCAGAGCTCAGAAACTGGGTTGCAGACAGTTCCTGCAGGGTGAGTTTCATTCCTCTCGGTACAGAGAGACAGCATTGCCGCTTCTGTATGGAGATGGGCTCTCACTCTTTGGGAAGGGAAATGTTCTCAAGAAAAATGGCAACTGGTAGTGCTACAAAACTTTCTTCTCTGAGTGATAATGGCTTCATCAAAACTTGTAAAATTTGCTGAAAACTAACCAGGTTTTACATTAATTGACATTATCCCCTCAGGTAGCGTCACTGGGTAGTAGCTGGTCACTTCACAGAGTAGGATGTGACCTCAATATAGTGTTGCAAATGCCTGTAAAACAGACTTTCTCCTTCCATGGGCTCAGTTTTATCTGTAGGGATATATCTGAATATAGGACATTTGCCAGCAATTTTATTTCCAGTGAAATAGAGATTAACTTCTATAATTTTCTTAGATTGCTTATAGACAGTCTGGGGAAGGAGAAAAAGGGTTCCTGTTCCAATAAGTGAGGGATATTTTGCTGTCTCTTTTTGTTTCCAGTTGCTAAATCACCTGGTTAAACTACATTTATATTATAGTACATACTATATTACATTATATTACATGCATATATTAACAGCTAAAATGTATCTCTAACCTTTTACAGGGAAGCCAGTACTCTTCTAGCCATAGGGATGTTGCATGATTGAAAATTGATTGGACTGCCACACTAATGAAAGTAGGAAACATTCAGGGGAGTGGTGTCCTGCATTACTGCAGAGAGACCTCAACAAATCACAGGGCTGGGCAATCACCAACCATATGAAGTTCAACAAGGAAAAGTGCCAGATTCTGCACCTGGGACAGGGCAACTCTGGATGTACGTACAGACTGGGGAATGAGCAGCTGGAAAGCCATACCATGGAAAGGGACCTGGGGGTCCTAGACAATGGCAAGTTGAATCTGAGTCAGCAGGGCCCTGGCAGCCAGGAGGGCCAACCATGTCTGGGGGGGCATCAGGCAAAGCATCACCAGCCAGTCGAGGGAGGAGATTGCCTTGCTCTGCTCTGCACTGGTGTAGCCTCACCTTGAATATTCTGTGATTCTGTCAACTGAGAGAACACACGAAGAGCACTTCAGTGGATATCCCTACCATCAAAAAGAGCAGATGTTGAAGGGAAATTTTGGCAGGGTATCCTGGTTCTCTCCTTCACTGCAAGCCCCTTACATTTCAGAGAGGCAGGTTGAAATGCTCCTATCTCATAGACTCTGTCTCCAGCTTTTCATGTCCCAGAGTGATCAAGAGATCAAATATCACCATTGCTCTTTCTTCTTCAGAACCTCCCAGTATTTCCCAAACTGAATATTCAGTCTTGCACTCCTTTTTTTCAATGTTCCTCTCATGTATAATCTCACCATCTCCAAAACTCTATGCTTCTCTTAACTCCCTTCTCCAACCCACCCAGGCCTATGGACCCCATACATGCTATTCCATTCTTCTTGCTGCCCTAATGTACTCCCACTTTTCAGCTCCCCAACTCCTGCTTCATATCTGCTTTTTTTCCTTACCTGCTCCCCTTGATTCTGTCTCAAAGCACCTCTCATTCACAACCTGCTTCTCTCAATTCCCAGGTCCTTCTGTTCTGTTGTAAGGCTCCCAGATGGACCTTCTACATTTGCAGTATGTGCATGAGGTGTTCATCTTCAACCTGCTCTATTACCCCTAGCCATTGGCACTTCCTCCTACCTCATATCTATCTGACAACAGCCTGGCATTCCCAAACTTCTCTACCTGAGTAAGACTGTCAAGAAATAAAAAAATAGCAGGCAGGGACTCAAATATTAATTTTTACCCTCAATGGGACATAAAGGACAGAAAAGGAGGTTCCGCCTCAGAAAAAAAAGGGGCTATGTGGTAGCCACAGGAATGTGGAGACAGTGGCTCATTTCATCATGAAGTCTACCTGTTGAAGCAAAATAGGGCCCCTGAGGTGTATGCTTCAGGGAAAGAAAACAGCTGAGGAAAATAGCTCCTGGTTACATGCTAGTATGTATTTGTTTCTAGAATACCAGAAGTCAGAAGCTACTCAGGTTTCTTTGTTCAATGCCAGCTCTGAAAGGAGCAAGAGTTTGCTTCTGCATTTCTTTTCTTGTTGCACTAAGATATCCTTGCCCATGAAAGCCTTCTCCTATGGTGGACAACCGGAAATATATGCAAGGTAAGAAAGGGAAAGACTGGGGACTTTCCTCCCTCTGCCATTCATGTCATAAGGGCTGTGGCTTCCTTGAGTCTTTCTGCTTTCACAGGAGAGGCTAAAGAATTAATGCTCAAGTTCCCCTCTTGGTGGCTTGCCTTGAGGCTTCCATTTGCAGGTTTTCCTCTTTTCTTGGCCAGAACAGTTTTGCTCATTCCTTTTTCTTCATGAACTGACCTGCCCTGCCAGATGCTGGACATTTGTGGGCAGTGAAAGTTGAGGACCCTGACAACAGCACACTCAGAATATCTTCCTTACAGATTTGCTAAGAGAAAGATGTTGCTGGTATTACTGAGCTGGCAGTAAACATCATCTATGCATCCCACAAATTTCTTGTCAATCTGGAACTTTTACAATCATAACTACAAAGAAAGAAAGGCAATTAGCTTTGCAGAGTGCTTTTAGTGCCACATACTAAGAAAAACAAGTGCACACCCTGTTAGGTTTTAAGTCTTACTGGATCATTAAGCCCAGCTATTAGAGCATCTGAAGCTATATTAAAATATATTTTTCCTGTGAAGAACCAGCTGGATCTCTTCCTCTGCAGTGATGTGAGTGATGATCAGGCCTGCAACAGTACTAGAAAGCAATAGGTGTGCATTTCAACAGTTTGCAGGTGAGATCAAGGTTCAGAAGGTCTTCATGGGATGAATAGAGAAACTGTAAAAATGTTCATCCTCAATTTCCATGTCTAATTTCTGTCATGTGAAATATCATAACTCTACCATGGATTCATCATCATTCCTTACAATCTTTAGTTAATAAATTTGTTAAGATTAATCTTCTGTAACTAATCATTTCAATGAATGATAATTGTACAACTGAGAAATACCAAGGCACCTGGGACTGGCAGATTTTTAAACTTTACTAGAGCCTGTTGGACAGAAAGAAACAGTCAAAAGTCAAAGCACCTTAGAGAAATCCAACACATATATCCACTGGGAATGTTGTGCTCCATTCCAGTCTCATTTCATCTTACTGCTGAAGGAATGTTTTGACAGTGTGAAAAAGGCATTAGAAGTTTAAGGGTGGTTTGAGATAAGAGAACAGTAATCGACACTTGGACAAAACAGCACTTTTGAGTACAAGTGCCATGCTTCCCTCATAATAATCTCACTCAATCTGTGTTTGAGCACCATTAGACCATGAAGGTTTCATATTCTGTATGCTCATAGCATTAGCTACCTATGAGTAAATTTCATCCCAATTGTACATAAATGCTAAATAAAAATGCACAAGGGTAGCACTTCAAGCAAATTGAAAAACAGTTTGGGGTAGGAATTGCCTAACCCTCAGGAATGAGAGTCAGGAGCAAGAAACACTTTCTTTTACCAAGGGAAGGTGGAAAGGCCGAAGCAGAGAGTATTCTTCCTCTAGTAATCGTTTCACCTCTAGTCTTCCAACCTTGGCCTCAAAGGAAAGGGCAATGAAACTAACCCAATCTATTTCTCCATTGGTAAATGACTTACTCGTTAATGTTATAGTGGAAATAACTGAGATTGTTTACAAGGAACCAGCACTACAGATTACAGTTTAAAAAAAAAAAAAAAAAATCCATTTTCTAAAACAAGCACAGTTTCGTGGCATTTGGCCAGCATTTTCAAGATCAGGTGCCTGATGGTAAGCACTTCATACCAGGGGCCTGGATTTCAGAGTTGTTCACTGTTACACTAATCTCACGTATGTCTGTAGTTTGCTGTGCTTCTTGCCATTCCTGGAAATCAGACTGCTTATCTGTATACCTCAACATTGAATGTGGGTTTCTGAACCAAGGTACTTAAGTCTGAAGGGTTTTTTTTCATGACTTCACACCTGAAAAATCCAAGGATGGGAACCAGGTGTACCTTTCTCCTACACAGGTATGTTTGTTCCCTACCTTGCTAGTTTGCTTCCCAACCTTATTGAAAATGTACCTGCAGTTCTGCAGTTAATGATATGTAAGGTGCCACAAACCTTCCAAGGGCTCCAGACATCCAAAATACATGCCCTGTGACTGCTTGTATATTCAGAGCTGCTTTGCTAAAGCAAACAGTAGTACAATGTAATTAACAACAGCAGATATTAGCTACCGTTTTCAGACTTTTACAGCTCCTGAATTCCATCATTGTTTAAATGAGCACAGAAGCATTTCCTTTACAGCTACTCTACATAGAACTCCAGACTTTCACTATATGCATGCAACAACTGTGATCTCCTGTATCTGCAGTGTAATTTTTGTCTTGGACCGTTTGTGCAACTGCTCACAAGGTCTTAATTCAGTTCATAATTTTCATATTTTCCTTTTGACTAAATCCTCTTTTTCTTGAGCATTCATAGCATATATTTATGATAACATCTGTCTGTTTCTGCATTTTTCAGCCTCTTCACTTAATAATCAGTACTACTTCAGATTATTTCCTTCCTCCCTTTCATATATTCTTCACAGCCTATCTTACCACAGTGGCTGAAGGGAGTCATTGTCCCCCAGAGAACACAGTCAGGCCATGCAGACAAGTGGGTTTAGGGGAATCTCTCTGTACAAATTCTGAAATTGACTGCAGCTAGTAGTTTCATAATGAAATGATGATTAACACGTGGTTTCTTATCTCTCAAAACAAGCACAGCAATGCCTGCAGACCCTATGATCCACGTTCATTCCATTCTCATACAGAAAAGCAGAGCTTGGGTTTAGAAACATCCGTTGTAATATACTCTTGGGACTTCATGCCACAGAAAGTGTCACTAAATTGATATGAAATAAAATGGCAGAGAGTTAAAAAAATACAAAAAGTATACTTATCACTCAAATAAATATTTCCTTAACTGAGCAGTTAACTAATGCAGAAATAAAAAAGCCTTCATGAGAGAGCTATCCCATAAAGACTTTTTCTCCTTCTTATGATTCCAGTCTTTTTCAACACTAGATACCTAGAAGATTATATTAATACTTCTATAACTGGTTAGAACTTGTGCAGGGCGCTGTGTCTTATTTATGTACATGTGAGAGGGTTTTGTGAAAAAACAGTTCCAGTTGAGGGAAGTTCAATGCTGTTATTCTGGCATAGAAGACTAGTCCAAAATCATAAACACTTTGAAAGGATAAAATTATGCAAGTACAAAGCACTCTGTAAACATCTTTTAATTCCTCAGATGTTCCTGTGCCAGTTTCCCCTCCCTGCTTTATAAACCAGTCTGTCCGAGGCCACACAACAAGTCAATAGCTGAGCCAAAACAGACTTCAGATGCTTGAATTACAGTTCTGAAGCCCCAATGTTTCTCTCCTTTTTTATATTTCACCTCTCTTCCCACACTGTGACTGCTACTCAAATCCCTCTTTTTACTGAAGAATATGGAAAGAAAGGTTATTGAAGCCTTTTGACACCTATGTCTTGCAAGTCCAGTCCTGGGCTGCCCAGAAACTTTGCAAAACCCAGTGTTTTACAGTTTTGCTGCCCCTGTAAAGTAATGCCATCAGATATCAGATGCTAGTTTCTATTGCCATAGCCCATACTGGCATGTGAATTCATACAAATTCCAGCCCCTTAGCAACAATTTTGTGTGTAAACTTTTGTCTGTAGGCTGGGAGACAAACAATCTTAGGAAGAACAGAATCCCAAGAACACAAGTAAGCAGTAAAACCAATAAAGCTGCCAGAAGGGCAAATACAGCATTTCCTAAGTTGGAGAGATGTCTTTGTTCACAGTCATGCTGTTATTTTCAAAGTCACTTGATTATTTCTATTCCTTCATCATAGCAACAGCTTCCTTTCCTTCCAGCCCAGCAGTGACATCTCTGTGTCCATAAAATACATCCCTGCCTTTAGCATTCCACTGTTGAGGAATTCTGCTTTAGTAATTGATTGCCAGCCAAGACTGCTCAGATGAAAGTGAGGTTGATTCAAGCTTTTGGATAAACAGTCTTAAGTTCCTGTATACCTGAATCTGAGTCAGATTCCTCCAGTAGCATTGCTCACCAGGGCTATCTACCATCTCAAGATGCCAAACAGTATTTGAACTAAGGTTTCTTCAAAGGATGTCAGTGTTGAGATATGCCATTAGTCCAAATAGTGGTAAACAATTTCCAGCTTTGAGTCTGTAGTAACAGATAAGGCTGTATACTTCTTGTCTGTATTTATAATATAGAATTTTTCTTTAATATTATCCTTTCTTCTATTTCATTCATCAATGGCACATATTTTGATAAATGAAAAGCATTAATGGGCTGCCCTTTGATGAAGCAGCTGGTGTATCTAGTTTCAGTTTAGCCTGACTCCTTTAATTCTAACCACAGATGCACAGAAATAAAGAGGATGATTGGTTTTTTACATTTGGAAGGGACCACATGCTCCATCAGTTCCCTAGTATATTTGCTGCACTTCCTCCACTGTTCTTTCACCTCTTTGCTCAAAGTGTTTATCTAAAGTACACTTATTGCACATCTCGGGTAGCCAGGGGGAAATCTGTTTGCATTCCTTCTATGGTCTCAAGCTAGAAAGAACTTTTCAACATGTGCCTATCCCATAGGCATGAGTAAAACATGTTTTCTAGAGAAAATTTTTACAGAGCAGAGAATTTACTGTGTTTACATGATCATTTTTGCATGAGTACAACACAAGAAAACCATGTAGAGCCTTTCATTCCCCTGTACTCAGCACTGGTGAGGCCTCACCTGAAATCTTGTCTTCAGTTTTGGGCCCAAAAGAAAGACATGGAGGGACTGGAACATGTCCAGAGAAGAGCAATGAGGCTGGTGAAGGGACTTGAACACAAGTCCTTTGAGGAATGGCTGAGGGAGCTGGGGTTGTTTAGTCTGGAGAAGAGGAGGCTCACGGGAGACTTCATCACTCTCTTCAACTACCTGAGGGGAGGCTGTAGCCAGGTGGGACTTGATCTCTTCTTTCAAATTACAAGTGGCCAAACAAGAGGAAACAGCCTCAAGTTGTGCCAGGGAAGGTTTAGTTTGGATATTAGGAAAAATTTCTTCACTGAAAGGGTGGGCTAGCATTGGAACAGGCTGCCCAGGAAAGTGATGGAATCACCGTCCCTGGAAGTGTTAGAAAGGCATGTGGATGTGTCACTTGGAGATATGGTTTAGTGGTGAACAAGGTGGTGTTGGGTTAATGGTTGGACTCAATGATCTTAGAGGTCTTGTCCAACCATAATGATTCCATGATTTTATGAAAGTAGTGTGGCCAGTGCTGGAGGCTGGAAGTGGGCATTCAATCAGAGCTGGATTTGTCCCAAGCTTTCTGAAAGACTTACAAGGGAAAGGCAATGCAAGGCAAGTGTGCTGGCAGGAGCTTCTTCAATAGCATTTACACTAGTCAGAGATTTTAGTTTGTATTTCAAAAGAGTCTGTTCAGAGCAGGGAGTTTCAAAGGCCATTGAAGCTGGTTGTAACAGGTCAGTAAAATGAAGACTTGGTGTTACCATCAAAGGTGTTCTCCTGAAGATTTTTAACCTCACTTTAAAAATTCATGACCTTTGTGACACTGTACTGTGGCAGTTGACTGAGTGGGGTATAAGAATAATGTCTGTGAGTCTGTTCAAATGCACAGATTGTGAGGTTTTTCAAAAATTCTTTGTGCTTCTTTTACCCCTGCTTCCATTTGCCTGTGAGTAAAGTCCTTGATGATTAGCAATTGCAGAATACAATCTGAAGGAGGAAAGTGAGGCTTTGAAAGATACAGTGGTGATCCACCCTACAGAAACACAAACTGGACTTAGACATGCGTATCTATCTCATATGGAAAACTTATGCACCTACATCACTGCTGTAGCTTTATCAGTTCCTGGAACTAAAGCAAAAGAAAGTCTTTTGGATGAGATTTAAATTTTTTTAAGAAAAATGTATTTATTCCAAAATAATGTGGTTTTTATTATGTATTTGAGATAATTTAGTTCAAATTAAAAAACTCTTTAAGAGTAGCATGAAACAGGAGTCACTTTCAGTGTTAATGCTGAAAGAGCACTGGTAACCAGAAGTCCATTTAATAAAAAAAATGGAAACTTCACACAGTTTAAGACACCTCCTTATCATCTGCTGTTGAATGACTGACAAAAGCAAGGGGAGTTTCTCACAATCATTGAAACTAAATGGAGGATTCATACATGTGTTAATACTTTATTCAGCTATGAGAAGTGTTTAGGTATAAATTATTCAGGAAAAATATTCCTACCAAAGAAATTGGCTTTTTGTGTTCAAAATGTCCTAACCAATCATGACAGATACCACCTGTATGCAGAAGATACCACCTGTATACATTGTTGAAAATTTAATTTGTTGCTATTAATCTACTGGAGAAGGCTGTTCAAAATTATAGTTCTGAAGGTGAAAGAAAGTGTCATAAATCCCAGCAGTTTTGGTGTCTGGCCTATTCATAAGTACAATTCTTCAAAAAGGTCATATCCAAATTTTGTAGAACACAGAAATGTTGAATATTTTCTCAGGTGACTGTGAAGACTTAAAAAATGTTACCAGCAAATCTTCAGCATTTCTTTCAGCAGATATGCCTCAGGCTATGTCAAAATCATTCAAACTCTTCTTGAAATAATACAGGACATAACATCTAAATTTTATTTCAACTTTAACATAGTCTTTTACTGCACTTGCATGAAAGGCTGGGTTTGCATTGAAGTCAGCTAAAGTGCAAGATGTCATGAGCATTTTCAGAAGTGCAGCACAGGCACTCAAGCTGTGCAAAAGGCACTGGTGGCCAAAACAAGCATAAGAGACACAATTCCCAAAGTACCACAAGTGCTCAGGTGCCCAGGGCCCCTCCTGCCCCAGAGAAACCATGCCAGTGTTCTACCAGCTCAGTTGAAAGCCATCCTGGGCCCATGGATTACGGAGCTTCCATCAGTTGTTGGGGAAACAGGATTCAGTGCAATTCACCATAGAATTTTAAAGGGGTAGAAAGTGATTAACATTAGAAGGTGATTAATCTTAGCATAAGTTCATGACACCAGCTGGATGCAGCCATCTGCATGGAGGCTAGCAACAGCTGCTCCTACAGCCTGTCAGAGGTCTGTCAGAGCATGTAGAGAAGCTTGTGAAAATCTGGAGCATATGCTGAAGTGCTTCTTTCCTTTGCTATGTCTCTACAAGGGGAAAGAAATTTATTGTACCTTGTAAGGGAAGGAGGGATAATAAGTATCTCACACTCTAAGCCTTGATGAGCTGCTAAAAAAAAAAAAAAGCAAACTAAGGGTACTTTATAAAACAGCTTGAGCTGTAACACAGGAAGGAAGGAATTTGATACCCCATGGGTAACTCCTGAAATGAATTACCATAGGCTCACATTCGTCTTCCAAAAAACTCAGACTACTGACCATGAACTGGAGGACTTTTTTCATTGTTCTTCTTCTGTTAAATTCGTTCTTTAAGTAACCTCCCTCAAAATTAGATATATCAGGATGCAATAAGGATTCTGGATAACTCTTTGGGATCTCAATCATTGTCCTTCTCTCTGAGAAAATTACAATGTCTGATTTTGCTTTTGGTTTCCAAGTGGACTGATTTAAATGAACCAATGAACACAGATTCTTGTATCACTCACATCATAACCATCCAAGTACCTCAACAAGCTCCATGGACTTTGGTCTCAATGGTGTGTTTGTTTAATATGGATGAGAGTGAGTTTTATGCCTTGTCTCCAATAAGAGCCATTCTTCAACAGTGTGCCCAAAAACTTGCACTCTAGACATGTTCTTTACCCTCACATATTTGACTATCACAGTAATATTATCCATGTAAATAAGTTACATTTCCAAGTACATGGTATAAATATTCCAATGAGAACAGTCTAATACGATTTCCAAATGAACTTCACCCTTTTTGAGAGGCTACAAAACCTTCTTGTGTTTTAGGGATTTAAAATAAAAAAGATCATCATCTCCATTTCCTTGCCTCTCTGCAGATAAAGACTACCGGTACATACTTGTACAATAGGTGCATGCTTGCTATAAAAAGTGTGGTGGACATTCCTTACTTCCCTCTCAAGGAAGGTGTCAGAGGCCCAGCACAGGCACCCAGAGCACCTGTGCAATCTTCACACAGAAGGTGTCAAAGACTCAGTCAGACTCAGCTGAGGTGTAATGGAATGACCTACTCTTTGTATGAGAGATTGAACTAGAGAGTATCAGAGATCTCTCTGAGTCTTTAAGATTTGGTGGTTTTGTGGTATTAATTTCAGCTCTTTCTCAGGCATGTCCTTTACAGCTATGAAAGGTGCCCATCATAATGACAGCCTCATGCAACAATAATGTTTAGAGATGGGGAAAACCTCATTCTTGCAGTCAAGACAGAAAGGTAAGACATTAAATGAACTCTTCCCTTCTTTCCAATTTCTGCTTTTAAAATGGATTTGTTTCCCTAAAGGAGAAGAAAAATCTGGAAATGAGACATGGCCAAATTCTTCCTAGACTCCTTCTGCCTTAACTTCCTGAGTAACTTTCTGAGAAGAAAAACAGTGAAATGCTTTCTTACTTGGCAAGCTCTTCTCATCATTTTCATTAAGCAGCACATGTACCCACAGTGCTTCCTCCTACTTTCAGCTGGATATCTCAAATATTCTAGATTACTATGTGACAGAAAATAAGGCATGAAATCATGATTCTGACAAGGGACTCGGAGTACTCTTGTCTTCAAATGTTTCTCTGTCCTTGTTCAGAAGAGATGTGGCTGAGCAGGCCCAACATGGCAAGCACCCCCAGGCACTACAAGGAGACTCTGGTCTCAAACAAGGCGGATCATCTGTTTTAAACAGCATTTATACTTTTTAATTCTCCTCTGCAGTATCATTTTAATCAAGCTATTTTCAAGAGGCTTCTTTTACTTTCTTTGACAGTCAATAAAGTTCTTCAAATGAGCAAACTGTTTCACAGAGGCAACGTTTTTAACTGGATTAACCCAAATTAAGCATTTAACTAACAGTGAGGCATTGAAGAAAATCACCCTGTTTTCTGAAGAGCTCTCATGAACTTAACCCATATAAGACAAAAGAAATTCATGAAACAAAGCTTTTTGTTTAAGTGCTCTATTTTCAGAATTTGAGTGCTTAAGTTTGGGCTTGTATTTTTCCTTACATTAAAAGAAATCTAAAGTGTCAAGAGATGTTGCACACTGGCTAATGTGAAGCTTTCCAGATCAATTTGTCCTGCTGTACCATAATATGACACATTTTAGCAATCTCGTGGGTTTCCTTTGTTAAAAGCTGCTTATAATTATATCTAAAATACCGGTATTAATCCTCAAAGCTCTTTACTTTAAAAAAATACCACAAATCATTATCCTGTATTAGTAGAAGACAAATTTTGCTGCCCATAATAGAAGTTCTGGGTTGCATAAAAATCTGCTCTCCCCGTGAGCACTAGGAGTACAGTTGACCTAGTGGAGAGCTGCAGGTATTAGAAATAGTGAGCCCTGCATGTTCTCTGGCCACTGCATTGTCTCATCGCCCAACAGTAAGGTAATTTAAGCCCTCTGTTTTATTCCTCTCTTTCTATAAAGGAACCCTTAACTCTAGATTCATCTGTCAGACAGAAGCTTTACTGATTGACATGAACTCTGAAAAGGTGGGTTTCACTCACTTCCAAATGACTGAGTTACCTGCTAAGAACTGGCTGATGCAAAGCTGTTTCCTTGAGAAATACAATTTAATTTGGCCAAATAGCATTCAAAAGTGTTGGGCATCATTGAAGGGGCAGTAGCCTAGTTCAGTAAAGCAGTTAAGCACAGGTTTGGGAAGCACATGCCACAATGCATACCCCACCACCTGCTCAGGGTCTGCAGCCTGGTAGCAGAGCAGGCAGGTGGGATTTACACAGTAACACATCTACTCCCACTCACTTCCCAGGAAGCGAGCTCAGAGCCTTGCTCAGCAATTATTTAAGGTTCAGCTTCAGCCCTTTCCATCACAGCCATCAGCAGGTATGGAAACACCTGCCCTCTTGATGAATCTCTGTGGGAGGCAGCCCTCAGCAGAGGGAAGACTGGCAGCAAAAGACAGCAAGTGCTCCAGCAAGCTACTCTTACCAGAGTCCACCAACAATGAAACCAACTGTTGACATTACTGAAGCAGGTCTTGTGCTGCACATAAGGCTCTCAATTGCTGAACTGCATCAAAAAAGGGAAACAGGGATCCTAAGGAACTAAGTGCTAAAAGTCCACATAAGCACCCAATTAACTATTTTTTAAAATTTTGTGTTTTGTTTTTTTTTGGGGGGGCGGGGTTATTTTAGGACATGAAAAGAAATACCATGGCTCGTTAATTTTAGAGGTGCATCTAAATTTAAACCTCACATTACAGGAACAGATCTCAGTGAGGATATACTGACCTGCCACACATTATTGCATGTAATAAATCCATATGCACAGCCATCTCTGGTTGTTACTTCAGGCTGAGATCTGCCTTTCGAGTTAAGATAGTACCTCTAACTCTTTTCTCTCTGGAAATTACTTCATATTAAAAATATTTGAAAAGTTAAAAGTGCAATCAGCAGGGTTGTATCATAAAAAGCATAAGCAAAAGGGAAAGAATAAAGAAAATTCTCTTTTTTTGATATGAAGGAATTTGTCAGGGATTTTTCTCATTGAAGAAAAAGGAGGGAGATTAGCAGTAGAGAAGGATGCTGACATCGAATTTAATATGGACCAGTGTCACAGTGTGTTGCTGTCCTCCTCATCCTCCTCCCTCCAGCCTGACTCAACAAGGGCAGCTGCTAATCCTTCCATTCTTAGAACAATGCAAACCTTTCTCTGTTTACTAATCCATCACCACATCAGCAGTATCAGCTGACGTGTGGCCCTTTCTCCTACAACTGCAAACCCCAGTAGTCTCTGCCAGCATGCCTGATCCTGTATACATCTCCTGCCTAAAATTCAGTGCCGTGAAAGTTTTGTGGGGTAAGCAAAACACTGCCCCTTGAACAGTGCCTCATGAGAACTTAGGCAGCCTGAATTTTAGTTTGTTTTCTTTAAAAGGCAGTTTAGTCAAATAGAACTCAGATTTACAGGACAAAGGGATAGGAAAAACTCTTCTAACACTGTCATTAATCTCACTGCAGTGGTGGAAAGAAATTCCATTTGTGTTCCTAGGGAGGGTCTTTACTTTATGGTCCAGCAAATGCTGGATACTACAAGGCAGTTTGAACTTGTGCCAAATTCAATAAAGACTCACAGCAGTGGAAAACAAAGTCATTTAATTCTACCATTAACTAAACTTCTACTACAAATTGTAGGGATACATACTACAATTAAATCCACAGCTTTGGTACTTAAACTCCTTATAAATTTGAATCCACTTAAATATTTTATAGTCAGTAACATGCAAAGAAGGAAAAGCTGTAGAGTTCAGTAAAAATAGTTTTTCTTTGGTCTTCATTCATCTTAAGACTTGTCTGCACCATTTTGGTAATGAGTAGGGCTGAGTACTAATATAAATATGCAAGAAAGGACAACTTAATGAAACTGGAAAAGGTACACTTAACACAAGCTGCGTGCAATAGTATACATTAAAAATGGCAGATCCAGTACTGGTTTAAAAAAAAACAGCTAAACAAAACAAAAGACAAACAAACAAAAAAACCCCAAACCCTCAAACAACACTACAACACTCTCCACCTGCTGAAAGGAGATTTAAATACAAGGCCTCACATCCATTCGTTTGGTCCTGAGGAACTGTGGGACACCTTGAATTAGCTCTTATATAACATAAAATTTATGGCATAAAATACAGCACATAATTCACTCACACAACACCTTAAAAGCCTTTGAATTTTTAAATCCTGCGTCATATCAATAACATAAGAGGCGTTTAACCTTTACAAAGAATGAAAGGTACATTTAAAATTAAATTTATTTTTATTCAGATATAATTGCCTGTTTCCTATGTCCAGAATACGGATTGTTCCTCCCTCACCCATCTCATTCACTTACCCCCAATAAGGTGAGTGACTCTCCAGGCAGAAAATGCCTCTTCTTGTGCTTCCAAATAGCTTGCTGAACACATGCTGCTGCTGTACACATGCAAGGATGTGGGCTGTAGACACATCTCTGCACATACATAAGGTAGTGCAAAGCAGTTGGAAGCTGCTTCTGTATCTTTTGCAACCCCCAGAGGAGATGGTCTTGAAAGTGGGATATGGCCTTTGCTACTGATGGGGAGCACTGCTCAGCTTTGGGGACAGCATGCTGCATATTGCTCCAAGTTGATTTGCACCATAGTGTGTACCAAAGGGCTTTTAGTATTATTATAAACAAAAGCAAACCAACCAGGAAAAGGTGCAAAAGTGCTTGAGAGTTGAATTATATCAACCTTGCGGTGGGACACAGTAGCAGTAGTGAGAAACAAAACAATCTTAGGAGGCAGTTTAATAATGTAATCGGCTTCTGCTTTAGATCAGAGTTGCTACAAACCTCACCCATCTGTGAAGCAGAGACAGATTTTCTACTTGAGTTCCACTTTAAGCCAAAGAAAAGAGGAGTACAGAGGATGTAGACATAAAAATTTCTGGCACCTGCTTTGGAAGAAACAAAGCAAAATTACATTACCTGAGGAACTTCTTACAGCATGATTTTTGGAAGGCAGTCATATTGAGTATTGGCAATACAGAGCACTACCCCATTACCTTAGAACAAAAATACTGCTAACACAATTGCACCTTCACAGTTCAACTTACTGCGCTAACAAGTGAAAAATAAAAAATAACTCATTGAGAAAGTGCTTGAAGAGGTCATAACCACAATGTAGAGGGTGATGCAGTACTGCAGGTGTTTGCAAATGTGTCATTGTATGTACGAGCACGGTACTACCTACTGAGGAGTTCACACAGTAGAGTTTGCCCCAATACCCTTAAGGTATGTAGAAACTGTACAATGCAGGACCTTATCTCCTTGTCAGGTCAGGCTGCATGTATGACAGAAGATACTGTGCTGTCCCCCAGTCTGCACCAAGAGGAAGGAGGAGGAGGAGGGAGGCTACACCTGGCCTTGCCCTACGACTGCAGGGAAAGGTGTCCAGCACACACAGTCAGACTCAGAACTCAGGGGCAGGCACGAGGCTCACAGGCTGAGAATGAGATTAAAATCTGTTTGCTAAAAGCCTCTTCAGATAATCTTGCTCAGAGCCTGGTACCCATGGGCAGTAGGGAGGGAACTCCTCAGTGGCCATGGGAGGACATCCATTCCTGGCATGGAGAAGTGATCTCAGTACTATATTTGTTATGTAGGGAAAATGAAAGCAGCCCTGGACAGTCACACTAAATACAAAATGTCTTTCTCAAGTCACTTTTTAAAAAAGTTTCATTGTTCTATAAGGAGAGGGGGAAAAAAAAAGAAAAAGGAAAAAAATCTTTGCAGACTGGTATAGGGCATTCTGCAGCTGAAAAGTCTCCTTCACTACTGGCAAATACACATTATACCTCCACAAATTGAGGCATTTCCCCAAAACCCAAAGGCAAGCAAAGCCTGCCTCTTCTAGCCAACAAGGAGATGAAGTATGCATGGGTTTAGGATTTACAACTGATCAGCATTTTTAAAGGAAACAGAAGCCTTTAACATGAGCTTCATTTAAACAAGAAACAAAAGCAAGATTAAAACTGAAATTAGATTCAGTGACACAAAAGGACTGAGTCTAGGCTGTGATACACAAATATAAACAATGTGATTTTTAACAATACAGTGATTCATGTTTCCTTTCTGAAAAAAAATGTTTACTTTCTTTTTTAAAATCAGTATTTGTAGGAACATATTGTCTCAGTAAAGTACATGTGTTACTTTTCTCTTCCCCTCACTCCCTTCCACCCAGTTATGTGCCTATAAAGAGAAAATGATTACAGCAAATTCAGTGTCCAGACACTTGAGATGATGTTGCAGTGAACACAGACCATCCACTGACTTCATCTGCTTTGTTTTTGTAGTCCCAAATTTTTACAAATTTTCCAAGCCATAAGCCTTTTCTTTTCTTTTTTAATTGTTAAATATGAAAAGACAAAATGCAAGGGCAGGTCAAGGAGAATTTGTTAGACGCCAAAAAATTCAAGACATCACACCACACATTGCCTTTCCCCTCAATAAGTGTGCCATCAGTCATAGCATCCTTCTTTCTTTTTCACTCACATCGTAGCTCGAAGATCCAAACTGGCTTCCCACTTAGTTTGCCGTCACAAGGCTGCTAGACACTGACCACTATTGTTTCCCTTTCTCAAATGGAGCTTATCTATATTAAAAGTAATCTACAAAGGTAAAACAGAAGTGAAATTAACCCAGAAAAAGACCCATTTTAATGTGGTTCCATGGGTCAAAGCCTTTATAGAGCTTTCTCCTCAGAGTCCACAAATTCTCTAATACTTCTTGATTTGGCACAACAGCTTGCATAGCATAGGTTGACTTGGGTGCCATCACACAGCTCTATGTTCTTGGAGAGGCAGGCAAATGGAAGCTTACTGGTGACAGAAATGACAGAAAGAAACAACTTATACTATATTTCACTGTTAAAAAAAAAAAAATCTAGCTAGATATGCTTGCTAGTTCTCATACTAGCTTTGCTGTTTGCTTTCAAAGGTCACTTTCTTCCCATTGTAGAGCCTTCTGACACATATCTGTCCAGTCTAGCTATTTTTGGCAGATAGTTTTTGTCAGATTAGTTTAATTATTAACCCAAACCACAAAATCCTTTTCTTTTACTTGCCAACTGGGTACATTACCTACAAATGCTGAACAAGCTTAATCTACCATAAACAGCAGTCATGTGTTACATTTACATAGCTTTTGTCAGCGGTGCTTCAGGAAAACACACACAAATAGGGATCACTTCATCCTTCACTAAACTTAATCAATTTGGAATTCTTAAATGTTATACGGAGATAAAGCAAAGGGCAGAGCAGAACTTCACTGAAGTATACAGGGAAAAAATACTTTAAGAAGGTCAGGCTTCAACACAAACTGAAATACGTCCCAAATCAGAGAAGAAGCCCCTTTTAAACAGGGGCCAGTAAGTTTTACTGACTGCAAATGGTCAGGGGCTTTGATTTTCTGCTTCACTGCAGAGGGTCCACCAGCACATCTAAGTTTCACCAGCAGATAAACATCTACCTCAGGGAAAAGCCCAGTATCACAGCTGAAGCCTGACAGCTTGAATGGTAGATGTCCAGAGTTACTTGAACTGTATGGATATCTTTACATGATTGTCTGTAAAAGATACTATGAATTTCAGTCTTAAACCAGTTGCCTAATTTTCTTCGCTTGACTTACTACTGGATTGCCTACTGCAATTCTGAAGCTTTCAGTGGAAAAGGCTTGATTTCTCATGGGGAAACGCAAGCTAAATAACTTAAAAAGAAGAAAAAAAAACTACCATCAAACTCCCACCAGCATAGAGAATATATCCTGACTTAGAATTTCAAAAGTGGGCATTCTGAATATTGCATTGTTGGGACCACTTGTAACGGCAATTACATTTAAGAACCAGAGCTGGATAAGCAATTTTTACTTCTGTAGTAACATTGGGTTTGGCTTTTTTTGGAAGTTCAGGGGGTTGGGGAATTTAGTTTCATTGATTTCTTTTCTAATAAAAAGTTTCTCTTTATTCTTCTTGATGTGTTCCTCAAAAGTTTAATGAAAGCAGTATTTAGTTTAGCCATTGTCAACAGCATCAGATAAAAATGAATCTGGCAGGTTTCAGTGAAACACCAGCAGTCTGAACACTCCCTCAGGGTGTATTTGTACATGCTGATGCTCACACAGTGCCTGTTCCTCATCTTGACGCAACAGGGGCTGCCTCAAGTGTCTAATACAGTAAGCATCAGGAAAATATCTAGAAGATCCTTGAGAACAGATATCAAACTATAATTTAACAGGACAAGAGAATACTCTGAACTTCTGGCAAGAAGATACTTTCTCATTGTAGGGGACAGTCCAGTTAACACCACTAACTCCCAAGGCCTTGCTCGGCTACAAAATCCAGCTAACTAGAGTTTAAATTAGCTTTCTTACATCTCCTGGATAAACCCTGCCAAAACACACTACTCTTCTCCTCTGTAATCCCAAACAATCCCTCACCATAGGTATTTCACAGTGCTATGCACGTAGTTGTATTGCACAGCTAGACCAAATGATTGGAAGCAGAATGAAATGCATAAAAGCATTGGCTGTGTACCCTGGGAATTAGGAGAAAGCTGTTAGCCCTGTCTCAGCACTTCTGCTCCTAGCTCCTTTCCCCCTTGATCCAAAAGCTAGACCAAAAAGGAAGAAATATTTCCAGGGTTCATCTTGAGCTTCTGCCACCACTGCCTGACGGGTCTCTGCCCAGTCAGCCCCTAATCACAGTAGTTATTCACGTTCATATCAGGGACATGCTGCAATGCCTGGAGCTCTATCTGTCCACAGGGAGGGCAAACCAAAGCTGCTGTGGGAATTTGGCAGCTGCGTGGAGGACAGATAACAACAGGATGTCATTTATCCTCAGCAGCAGGGTTGGAGGTCTTGCTGAAGCAGTTAGAGGTCAAAATTAGTTACCAGGCAATGGCTGCTTAGTGATTCATGCAAAATTAGTTGTGACCTCAGCCAAAGTGACTGTGAAGTGTTCACGTAGCACTAAGTCACTAATTAGCACTGCCACTGGATGGCTCCACGCAGGTCACAGTCGGGTGTGGATCACATGGTGAATTACCCCATCCCACTAATGATGCCAGTGTTAATGAAGTGAAAGTTTGCTCCCCTGGAAAGGTTAAATCAGAAATTACTGCGTTATCTGATGCAAATACAACAGGGAACGAAGGCTCTGCCTGTTTCATTAGTGTCAGCCAGTATCTCTTCAAAGAGGGAAGGCAGGAACCCCGGCGCAGAAGCTGGACCCCTTTCTCCCTGGGCCCCTATCCCAGTCACTTTTAAAATTAGTCCTTTCTGTTAAAATTTTTTAATCCCAAAAAGGCATGATTTTTATCCTAGAGTATGAAGCAAGCAGATAACAAGCAATGTGTGGGATTAGTAGTGAGTGCATAGCAAAGCTGTAAGATTTGGTATCACAATCAAAAACACTCATACTGAGCTTCCTTACTTGCTTACCACAGTGTAACTGTGTGCAGATGAGAGCAAAGATTGGGTCTGTTTTTCACCTCACTATAAGGGCTCCAGGAAAAGTTTCCCTTTTGACAATGCAATTTCCTTGGAAAAAAAATTAAATTCTTTTGTTGAATGTATACAAACACTTTCAGGAAAAAAACCACACCACTGCTTCCATTCAACATCAAACTTAATGTCATTTGTAGATCTTCAAAAATTTAGGCTTACTTCATTTCTAAAGAAATCAAATTCTCCACCCACTCGCAATTATTTCAAAACATTAAAAAATCACAGAGTATGCTAGTTGGAAGGGACTAGCAAGGATTATCAAGTTCAACTCCTGCCCCTGCACAGAACCCTTCCCAAGAGTCACGTCATGTGCCTGAGAGTATTGTCCAAACACTTCTTGAACTCTGTCAGGCTCGGTATTGTGACCACTGCCCTGGGGAGCCTGTTCCAGTACCCAACCACCCTCTGGGTGAAGAACCTTTTTCTAGTACCAACCTAAACCTCTCCTGACACAACTCCAGTCCATTCCCTCGGGTCCTGTCACAGGTCACATTAAAGGAGACACGTAGTGGTAGGTTGGATATTCTTACTTGATGGTCTAGAGAGAAGACAGAACAGCGAATAGAAACTCTCGAGGACATCCTAGTTTTGGAGAAAGTGTAAACCCAGAGCAGCTGAAGTGTAAGTTTAGACTAAGCAGCAGGGAATGACAGCTGTGACAGTACCATGAGGGGCAGCAGAACTCCTGTTGGAGGGCAGGCAGTATGCTAACAACTCCTGGCCAGAAGACTGTACACCCTGCTGCAGAGGCCCATGTCTGTTTCATTTCAGTAGAAGCCTTCGCTTTCTTCAGACTTAATTTTTTTATTCATTAAACTTCTTAAGATTTTACTTGGCAGAGGGAAAAAGGGTCTGCAACAATTCCCAGTAAGTAACTTTAAGCCAGCCAGTGAAACTTGATATGTGTTCTTAATCTTCAAGACTTTTGTTGACATCACAAGCTGCAGAAGTGGAGCCAATGATCAGGAGAGCTGAAGTTTAGATTACATGAAGTGCTGTCTTTTTGTTTTTCTTCCTAAACTGTCACTGCTTTTAGTGCAAAAGTAAAGAATTGAAACAATTTTTAAGGGACTGGGGAGTTGCATCTCTAAATAACAACAACAGCATCCAAAGGGCTAGATTTCAAGTCAGTCCAAAAGCAAAGCCAGAATTAAGAAGGAAGCCAGAGATACACAGATGGACTAGGAAGACTGCAAGCCTCCTATAAAAGACGTACCTGGGCCAAATAAAAGGGACAACATCCTGCAATGGTTAAGACAACTGAAACAAAGCCATTCTTTCTCCCTGAGTCCAGAGTAATGGGGAATACACAGGTTGGGTAGAATGGCACTGTTTGTCAGCAAAAGTGCTCATACAATATGACACTACTGCCCATGGTGTCATCAGCTCCAGCAGTGCAGCAGCCTGGATTGGTGACAACCTCGATCCTTACCCTGCATGTTCTGGAATGCCCCAGGCTCCCCATCTCCATTCAAGGAGATGGTCCAGAGCTGACCTCCCCATTCTGGGCCAGGCCCTGGCTGCTGCCCCAGAGGGGAATGCAGTCTTGTGGCCATTCCCCTGGACTGCAGCTTTGGGGATTAGCCCCTGATTAAGCCTGGGCTCCGGGACTCCAGTTACCTGGCTGAGGCAAGGGGTCCCCAAGCCTGTTGACTTTTTGGATTTATTCTAGTTAGACCCATCTTTTAAAAAGCTGAGGAGCTGACTGTGCACTGCGAGCAAAAAACAGAGCACTGGTAGTCCAATCCTGCTCTTAGTGATGTCAAATAAAGGCTTTATTGTTTACTGCAATGAGGTCAGGATGGCATTCTCAGAGCTGAGCAGAGGAGACAACAAAGGTAAAGCTCTTGATCCAGCAGATGTCGGATCATATATTTCCAAGAAAAAGATACTGAAATCAAGGGTTTAAAATGCTAGTTGCCAATTTTGAATGCAGCTCTGTCCAACAGCCTACTTAGACACATCAACTTACAGTGAGGTTATAGAACTCTGAATCTTTTTACATAGGTTGGGGCAAGTTAGAACCTTCACATTACTTTTTCTTAAAGATAAGACACAGGGGAGGAGGGGAAGGGGAGTAACTTAACAGCAGGAATAGCCTTCCATCTTTTTCACATTGTTTACCATCAACCTTAAACACACAGAAGCTATGTGCCCTGGAAGTTCTTGCAGTAAAAACATGATACCATAGCATGAAACACACCTTCTGCTCCCAGGGCCAGCACATTCTGCTCGTTCACAGGAACAGATGTCCTCACTGCCTTGCCGGGCTTGACAGAGACATATACAGAGCCTGGAAATCAGTAAATGCCACAAAAAAAAGCTCAGTTTTATAGGTCTGATTTCAATTTATTGACGTGTAACAATGCCTCTCTTGAATGTGATCATCAAATATTTTAAAGGGAGCACAAATTTCTTTCATTACTTCTACAGAATAAACCCCACAGAATAAAAACCTTATCAGAGTGGGAGAGGGCAGGCCTGTGCCAGTAAAAGTTTAGACTCTCCTAAATGTCCCATTCTTGCTAAGTTTGTTACTTATGTAGTCAAGTAAGTGACCCGAGACAGCACTGTATGCAAACTTTAACCAAGGGGTAAAACAACCATATCTAATTACAGGTAATTGAAGACTTTTTCTGACCACTCAAGTAAAACTCTGGGCTGAAGCCTATTATGGTTGTCCTAGTGCTGGGAAGACAGAGAAACATAAAAAAGAAAACAAAACCCGAAGACCATTAACATCTGCTGAGAAAATGTTTCTCCTACTATAGAAGTGACCGAACTCACTTTTTCCTCACTGCTAAGGCTGAAGGCTAATGTTAACATTGTACATTTTTACGACCTTTGGTGTGTTTACAGAACACAGAACCTGTTGTCTTGAAGACTTTCTCTCCCTGCTGAAGGGGGAGGGAGCTGGGGAAGAGGATTATGAACAGTTCTCTACTAGTGCATGAACACCAGAACCAGCATCCCAGCAATTGTGGATTATTTACCCCCACCCCAACACTTCACCCCAAACCAATTTAAGAGCAGATAAGAATTGTTAAATACACACCAATATGTGAATGGGAAAGAAATATTACTTTCACAAAAAAGGCAAAAAAGTAATTCTTAGCCTTTTGCTTAAATTTTGAACATAGTTTTGGAGCCCACACAATTCCATCATTTCATAGTCTGGACAACTCCTGGTAAATACAAGATAAAGCAATAAAAATCATAGTGCTTCTGCTGCAGCAAACCGGTTTTATGCTTGTCCTTTCTTCCTCATATTCTTGTTCCTGTAGAAGAGCCATTCCTATTCCTTGGCCATAGATATTCCTCATCACTTCATTTTCATCAGCCATATCCAGTGCAAACTGAATGAGGAAATGTCGCTTTAACAAGCTTTTTGGACACAGGTGTTGTAATTGGATGCTCACCCTGGTGCAGCCTGTTTTGATGAAAAGGTATTCTCAGGTCATAGAGAGGCACCATAAACATGGAAAGGACAGATTTATATTTACTTTTAGGTTCTATATTATTCTTGCCATTTAAGAGATTGATATATAGCTTAAGCAAACAGTCTTTCTCCTTCTGCATACAGCAGACACGTCAATGACTGCCTTATTTTTTGTGTTAGCTACTTGAACTAGAAACTTCTGAAAGCATTGTGGGTCTTTTTGGGGGTTGGTAATTTTTTGGCAGAATGTTTGCACAGCAGATTTCCCACCTGGACTCCCACTAGACATGGTATTTCCAGATAACAACACTATAGTATCACTGTTGTTGCTGCTATGCAAAAAAACCCATCTTTTTTTCCCCACATGCTGCAGTACTCTGGTCAAAAATGTGAAACAAAACTTCTTAGAACCCACAAAATCTCCTGACCTTTCCTATCTTTTCTGCTTTTGTACAGCAAGCAGAAACTGGCCTTTAAGGACCTCAAAACTAGAAATAAACTAATAGAAAAGAGCAACGTATCAAACTTAATTGTATTAATTAGTGGAACAATCAAAACATCAAGAGAAAAAGGACAGGAGTCAAATCCACTGCAGATTTATTTTGCAGGAAAACATTATGGATCAGACAGGTCCCTCTAACTGCAGTTACTGCCTGTTGGTACTGTGCATCCACAGACTCTGGCAGCAGAAGGTCCCAGACACAGACATCCATGGGGCTCCCTGTGACTTAACACCAGCGGCAGCCAGGGTGCAGAGCCTCCCACAGAACAAGAGGAGGCTGTTTTGGATCATCTTTCCTCTGGCACCTTCAGCTTCCTGTTTTCCAGAAAACCCTGCCAAGACAAACCCTTTGCTATCCCTAGTTCCTCTCCATTTGGTAAATGCCCTCCCCAGTTCTATACAAATTATATACACTTTGGAAAATTATTTGCCTGCTCAGAATCTGCTCACTAGATCAGTGCATGGGGACAGGAATTCTTGGAGTGGAAACAGCAGGCGACTGTTAAACTGATGACCGTGAACACTTTGTGCTGACAAAATTCTGGTCAAAGAAACTGTTACAATTTTGGTTTCTCCACCAAGGCACCATTTCATATGTTGATTGGGGAAAAAAAAGTCTCGCTTCAACCTGTGCTGCTTCTCTTCCAATCTAATCCCTTTTAACAGATGCTTAAAAGCATCCATTGCTGAGGGAAAAAACCCTCAGGTAAGGGTTTTGGCACTCCATAGCAGGCCAATTCCCTTCAACCCCTTGACTTCTAACTGGTGTCTCAGACTCTGCAAAGGCCATAATTAATTCTGTGAATATCAGAGCACTCTTAAATTTTTGATATTCAAATAAGCAACTTCCCTTTGCCTTGTTTCAGACTATACCAGTATGGGGGGGG